>CM030364.1:9664045-9801140 GCA_017893485.1 Hemerocallis citrina | reverse complement strand
TTGCTATTTCGATTGCTATTTCTCCGTATCTACTGTAGCGCTTTTGCCAAAAAATGGCAAAATAGCAAACGACTGTGAGCGCTACAGTAGGAAAAAAATGACAATAAAGCAAATGACTGTGGATGCTCTTAGAGCATCTGTAGTCATTTGCTAAATATGCATATTTGGTTGAGAACAACGCTGCAGTCGTTGACCAAATATGCATATTATGCATATTTCGCTACAGGAGATTGTCATAAATGAGAGACGGAATGAGAATTATCCATATACGAGAGAATTTTTTTTTATAAATTGTCGGACGGCACTTCGAGTGCCGTCTCATTAAAAAAATTATTTTTTTAATGGTCGGAATCAAGTGCCGTCCCACTAAAAAAAAATTTAATTTCGTAATTAAAAAAAACAAAAAAGACCCCCAAAAAGACCCCACTTCTCGGATGGCACTTGAAGTGCCGTCCCTCCACTCAGTGTTGTTTTTTTGCAATTTTTGAATTTTTTTGTAATTTTTTGTAATGTTTTTGTAATTTTTGTAATTTTTTTATAATTTTTATAATCGTTTTGTAATTTTTTTTTGCACTTCGAAACCCTTTAAAAAAAAACCATCCCCCCTCGGACGGCACTTGAAGTGCTGTCCTATTTGCAATTTTTTGTAATTTTTCCGTAATTTCTGAATTTTTTTTGTAATTTTTTATAATATTTTTGTAATTTTTTATTTGCACTGTGAGGACGAAATTTTCCCTCCGACGGTACTTGAAGTGCCGTCGCACCTTTTATAAAAAATAGCTTTCAACGACTGCAGCAAAACATAACTTTGCTATATTCATTTATTCATTTATGCATATTTTGACTCTGAACGACTGTGGATGCTCTAAGGCCTCATTCTCATTTCTTGCTCTCTATCTCATAGAGCAAAAAAATGATTGTTTTGATATTTGACCGACTAAAATTGATTATTTTGACATTTGATCAAGTAGTCGTTACAAGCCAAATTTTACGTCAAGCTAATCTGATACAACATCATCTTTAATGAGCTCGACTAACACAGCTAGGCCATCCAAAAGATCGCGAGGATCAGGATCTGTAACCCTCATCCGCTGCGAGAACCATCTCCATCTTGTCCATGTAACTGTGAAAGCTGCCAATTTTCGTCATTGTATAATATAACCATAATAATTAAATTATAGTCCTAATGTGACGATTTGTGTTGGAATTTTGTATCTGAGTTTATGTTGTGTTATTATTTTCTCTTTGATGACATATCGCTATAAATAAAGTATTAAATAGATGGACTTACCCTGGCAATCCACAGGCAATGGAAGCAATAAAAACTAGAGGGCGACCACGACATTCAAAGGACATCGAGTTGTTTGATGGAGCATTCTACAAGGAAGGGCTGCCGCTAGCTGCCTGTCAATTTATTGTCAACTAGTAGTTTACACGTGCGATGCACGTTTTAATAAATATAGTTTTTTAAAATAAAAATTTAGACATAATCTTGATTTGAACCTAGGATCTCCTTTATAATAATTATGCACGTGCATTGTACGGGTTGATAGAATGACACAATATTTACAAATGACACTAAGGCCTTCTCCCATTATAATATTAGAGATTATAACAAGACAAGCATGAGAAACTATAATTACCAACGAAGATTCTTAAATAAAAAGCTAGTTCTTTGTAACAAATAACCCACCATTCTGCTTAGCTGCAGATATGAAAGCTTAAAAAACTCATTGACATTTTCTAGTCTTACTTTTACTCTTAAATTCAACACGGAAGCATTGAGATCTCGTCCACCTCCAGTGTGATCTGGTTGTCGTTGGTCTCCGGTCTCCACAACCGCAACCATTTGCAGTCGTTGGAACCAAATTTTGCATATTTGGCATATAGCCAATAGCGATTACTACTTTTATCTATAGTCATTGTTAGCCAAAATGTGGCTTCTCATAGATGATTTATTTTCCGTCGGACGTTTTTTTAAAGAAAAAAACTTAATAAATTTTTTTATGGAAAGATGATAGTGACGTTTTTAAAATAAAAAAATCTAAAAATAAAAAAAAAAGGTTGGTTTAAAACAGGTTGGACGAGAGATGATTTCTCTTTTAACTTTTTTTTATTAAAAACTTAACTTAAGGGATGGTAAATGATTTCCGGTCCAAAATTTTTATATTAAAAAAAATTCATACCGCTAATCGTTTACCGTTCAATTAACAGATGAAAAAACAACTTTCGTTGGGCTATTTTATTCATTTAGCCAAATCGTCTGTCAAATATAGCTCAGAATTGTTCACGAAAAGTCAAAATTTAGCAAAATAGTCAATGACTACAACACGCCTCGAACCAAATTTTGAATATTTTGGTTAAATAGCCAACAACTACAGATGCTCCAACCCACCATTCTGCTTAGCTGCTGATATGACAGCTTAAAAAACTCATTGCCAATATCTAGTTTTGTTTATGGTCTTAAATTCAACACGGAAGCATTAAGATCTCGTCCACCTCCAGTGTGATCTCGTTGTCGTCTATCCTCCTCCACGGCTCCGTCTCCGGTCCCCACAACCGCAACCTCCATAAGCCCAACACCAAACGGCCCAATATTCCAAAACTCTAAAATTGCATCCCTTGTACTTGGAAATTTCCCACAACATTCTGAAATGCAGCCCAGCCCAACCCAATAATCTTATCCAATCATTAAACTTTGACCCATTCTCAATTTGACGAGATCCCAATTTCCAAGTACACGCCGAAAATTTTTGAACTTTCAAATTTGAATCTGATCCCAGTGTGGAGTCTGTGGACCCATATTTAACAATCTATACGCTCCAAAGCCTTAAAATATGGGTACCTTTGTACCTGGACATTCTGTCTTCAAATTTCTCTAATCTCTAGTAATATTATAATGAGAAAATGTCTTAGTATGATTTGTCAATCTATCAACACGTGCATCACACGTGCATAACTAATATGATGGAAGTTTCATGTTCGAGTCCTCACTATGTCCTCACTATGTCAGGTTTTTTACTTAATTATTTATATATTAAATATGCATCATATGTGTAAATTAATATCTAACATAATATATCTACTTCTATATATATATATCTATATCTATAACTATTATAATGGGAGAGATGGGGTTGGAAACAAATAAACAATATTTTATTCTTTGGTGTATGTGTGTCAACACGTGCAGCGCACGTGTTGGTAGTTTTTTTTCCTTTTCATTCTCCCTCCACGTGCATCGCACGTGCATGATTCTCCCTCCACGTGCATCGCACGTGCATGATACTAGTAACTATTATAATGGGAGAGATGAGGTTGTAAACAAATAAATAATTTTTTATTCCTTAGTGTGTGTGTGTCAACACGTGCAGCACACGTGTTGGTAGATTTTTTTTTTGTCCTTTTCATTCCCCTTCCCATTTTCCCCACGTGCATTACACTAGTATATACTATTTTAATGGGAGAGTTGTGGTTGTAAACAAACAAACTCTAATTTTGTAACTGAGCAAATCCGTGCAATATACTTCCAAATTAAATTCAATTAATAGAAACATTTGTAGACAAACAAATCCGTGTGTTGCCCGTGCATATCTAATATAATAAAAAGGAAATATTAGATTTAAGACTAGACTACACTGAAGTTTTTACTATTAATAAAAATATATTTATTAAGATGTGCATCGCACGTGGAAATTACTAGTACTATTTAATGGAAGAGTTTGTCACAAGTAAACAGTTTTTAATATTTTTTTGTGTCAAAAGAAACTCCAATTTTGTCACCAAACAAACATGTGCATCGGACGTTCAACTTCAAATCTATGTTTTTAACACTTGCTTCGCACGTACGCATCAAAATTTTTCCTTCTTTATTTTTAAAAAATACATGTATCGCCCGTTCAATTACATTTTTTTTAAAAATTAAAACATTCATTGCACGTGCTAATTACTGTTGACTTCTGTGTATCGCATGCATAACTCCAAGTCTTTATCAAACTCAATCAACCCTGCAAGTCCTACACATCTCCAAGGCCCTTTTTGCAAAATTTCCCAACACCACAAAAGGCGTCGTCTTCGCTCGTCCTCATTTCTTTACTCTTTCAACTCTCCTTACTTTCTCTCTCGTTCTAGGTCGGCATAAGTCCCCTTTTCCTCGATCTCGGATCTGCGATTCGTTTTGATTCGATCGGATCTGAGATCTTCGTCGACTTTGCGGTAGGATGGATCAGAGCTTGATATCGTTGGTAAATAAGCTACAGAGAGCTTGTACGGCGCTCGGCGACTATGGAGAGGACAGCGCGCTGCCGACGCTTTGGGATTCTCTCCCGGCGATCGCCGTCGTTGGAGGCCAGGTTAGCTCTTAGATCTACTCATTTTTGTATAATTCTTGAGTGAGATCTGGTGCTGTAAGTTATCCGTTTTGTTATGGATCTTGAATTTCAGATTTGATGGTTGTTTGTTTGTTTGTTTGCTTGCTTGCATTCTAATGATAGTAGGACTTCTATTAGCATTCGGATTTATTCATTGTCTTGTTTGAGAATTAAGAGAATATTTCAGTTCAAGATTTGTCAAAAAGAGAAAAAAAGAAAGAGTTGATCTATAGTCTGACCGTAGATTTTACGTATTTTGTTACGGTAATTAATTTTTTTGATATGATCTTGACTATAAGGAAAATTTTATTCAGTGAATTCTAGGAGTTAGATAATAATAGAGAAATGCTATGGATGCCCCAATTTGTGCACAATATTTTAGCTGATGTGTTGAATTTGTACATGGAATCCAATTGGCACAAACTGTTATATTATGCATAATAAAAGAGAATAATTAATCTTAACAATATTTGAGGTTATGTTTGAGTACAAAATTAAGTTAGGATAACTAGAGTTATCTCTCATAACTGTAGAAAACTCTAGTTATTCTAACTATGGCATGTGTGGGACTCAATTTGGTGTTAAGGTAACTATGGTTTTCTCACCCCGAAAGGTGAGAAAACTGTAATTATCTAAACTCCACTCTTACATAAATTTTCTTTGAAATAACTTTAAGTTGGAGCTAAACAAAGTTAGCATACCTTGTACCTCCAAAGTTAAGATAACTTTGATTATCTTAACTTTGCCCAAAACAGGGCATGATTAGGTGATGGTGCATACATTCCGTAGTTGTCTGCGTTAATTGGATTCCACGTATGAATCATACACACCAATTACATCAATGCCCAAATAGGCAAATACTAGAGTAGTCAGCTATTTATTATCGTTTAGTATTAGCTATTTTTCTGAGTAATGTTTTCAAACAATTCAAGTTTCGCCTGTTATGGAAGTATGGTTGGGATTCGTCCTTAGAATTAGTTATAGGAGTGGGGATCATTTACTGTAATATGCACTTATCAGATATATTACATATCGGATAGCAATAATTTAGTTATTATCAGGTTTTGCCACATGGAAAAGTGTATATATCGTAATTTGGAATTGCAACAAAAATAATTAACATATACATAATATATCACAAACATTATTTATCTATTGCAAACAATACAATTACAACCCTGATATATAATCGTCTACATGAAATTGCACTGCATGCAATTTAATAAGTAAAGAAACATTTCTAAATATTAAAGATTAAACATATTAATTTTCCATTAGAAGCTAAGTATTTGTTTGGAAAAAATGGTAATAGTTTGTCACATGAAATTATTTCACATTGAAGACAGCTGCTGATAAAAAAAAGGATACATTTTGTACTCTGCCAACTCCATAACAATGGTGTTAATTGGGTGTATTAAAGATGAGTACTTTCACAATAAATATTACACTGAATCATTGTTTAATATCATTTGGTATATTGAAATATCTTGTTCTGCTCAATATATTGGCGATATATGTCAAAACAATAAAACAATATTAAAACTTCAAATTGGTGGTGCCCAAGCCCTACAATCAGTATATAGATTAGATTTAGTGGGAAGTTTCAGTCCAATGGTAGTAACACTATGCATCTTGGGAAAGTCATGAGCTGATTGTATTTGGCAGATCATTTATGTTTCTTATATTACCAACAGAACAATATTGTCATCAGATCTGGTCCTCTTTTATGACTTTGCTGTGTTCCCCTTTTTTAGAGTTCAGGGAAGTCTTCAGTGTTGGAAAGCATAGTCGGCAAGGATTTTCTACCCAGGGGGTCAGGTATGACCTGGTGCAATTTTTTATGTTTTTTTTTTGGTCGCTTATTATTTGCAGTTACTTGAACTGATTAGTGATTGATGGCAACAAATATGTATTGCAGGAATTGTCACACGACGTCCACTTGTATTGCAACTTCATAAAATTGATGAAGGGAGAGAGTATGCAGAGTTTATGCACCTCCCAAGGAAGAAATTTACAGATTTTGGTAATTTGATATTTTTGAAGTAATTCCGTTGGTCTTTTTAAATTGCATCAAAGCATTAGTAATAAGCAATCATTTACAATGTTTATACCTACAAATTTTCTGATTAGTTTTCAAAAATTTATATTCTGTATAATAGTATCGTTCCTTCCTGAAATGCAGTGAAATGTTTATTATTTACTCGAGAAGTCACTAAAGAATGATATGTTGTTGATAGTAATTATGATTGACAAACATACACACACACGCACAGACATATGTGTGTACTATTCAGTATTAAATATATTGTAGATTCTTGCAAAATGAATATAATTTTTTAAGACTTCATCATTTTGATAATTAGTTGCATTTTCTTTTGAGTTTGTCTGGGAAGCGAATAAGCTGCAATATGATTGATTTAGTCTTCTTGATGAACATAGTTGATGGGAGTTATATTCCATCTATATGATTTTACACTCTAAAAAGTTCGGTATGTAGCAGGAAAAAAAACGAGTCCTGTCTCCTGTGACTACCTATTAATCTGCTGCTTATGTGCTGCAATTTTGCATTGCTATTTGGAGAAGTATATGCATTATCTGCTTTTGTTGGCTGGAAATATTCTCTCTCCTCCAAAAATAACTTTCAGGTCATTATCTTCATAGAGATGTCTGTCTGGAGATCTTTTATTGGAGCTAGTCCATCTGTTTGGAAAAACCTCAAAAACCCAGTACTGACCAAGTGTTATGTTGATTTAATTGGAACTCTCCTGGTTATTATAACTATATGTGTTTTGAATTGTTTTTTAAATGATATCTGTTTATTTTTGTATATGTTACTGTTTACTGAATTTGCTTAAACAAGAAAAACAACTGATTTAAAATGTCCTAAGCTGCAAACACGATGCATTTGCCATTACGCCTAGGAGATGGAGGTCTTGCTTGGTCAAGTTGATGTATTTTATTCTTTCCATCGTTAATCACATTCCTATCTAGCCACCGATGAAGCATGCATAGCAGTTCTTTCATTTGTGCTTGGAGAAGACCACATACCATAACACATTACTCTGAAAAAATATGTATATTTTGTGGTCCAGTGCTGAACTAAATTGAAGAAATTTGTCCCATAGGATTTAGACAATATTTTTTATTGGACATAAAGAAATAAAGCAGCCATTACAATCACCGGAAATATTATGCCCTGGACGGCGAATGAAAATAGTTGTCTTGGTTCTCTTTCTACATTATTTATATGAGGTTTAAACATCGACAAGGATAATCTTTTTAAAATACAATTTTGTAATGTTTCTAATGGAAGATGAAGGTCCTGATATGGCAGGTGTATTATTTTGTATAATAGATAGATAGATGCTTTGTAGGCAGATACGATGTCTTAGATTTAGTACAAGACATGATAGGTTTTAACTATTAACTTTTATGTATGTTTGTGGATGTTTTTATAGAGAATGATTATTTTTTGTTGTTCTCGTTATCCAGTTCTCACATGAATATGTTGACAGCATCAAACAGATTCCCCTGAATCTTCACAATAATTGTGGACGTTGTTACAGTACAATCGATCTTAATGTGTATATGGGAGCTTTGGTGTTGACAGTAGGGACTAAACTTTTTTTTGGGGGCTTGTGCAATTGAGTTTCAGGAGGGGGTCTTGACTTCAGATCCGTGTTACCCTTGTTTTGTCTGGAAGTCAAATGCCTTTTCATTAGAGAAAGTGATTTTGCATTATTCTCTCTATGGAAAACATGTTAGCGAGCAATAAGTTTGAGGGGTCTTGGTCTTTAAATGCATGTTACCCCTGTTGTACTATGTGGAAGTCTTATATTTGACCCGATACTTCTTGGAATTGATCATTTGATTTGGTCCCAAGACCCAACTTCAATGACGACCTTTTTTAGTCATCCATATATGATTAATGCCAGTATCTTCTTCTATTTGCCTAACTTTTAAGAAAATAGTATCATTGACTTATTGAATTAATTGAACTCCTTAAGTTTGTTAATAAATTTGTTTCTTTTGTTCATATTATATTTATCTTTGTGACCTACCCATACATTTCCCCTTTAGTTGAGATGTCATTCTCATATTACACATACATGTCTTTGATTTTAGTATGAACTAATAACCATAGTTTTTGTATTACCTCATGATTTTTTTTTCTTATAATGCAGCTGCTGTAAGAAAGGAGATTGCAGATGAAACTGATAGAGAAACTGGTCGTACCAAGCAAATTTCTCCTGTCCCAATTCATCTTAGCATATATTCTCCAAATGGTGAGAGTTATATAATCATTGTTGTCTCAACTTGTTGATGATCTTCTTAGACACCTGGATCCTGTCATAAAGCAGGATCAATTGCTGTTTATATACTTCACAGTTCACACAGACTGGATATATTTATGATCATGTGACAACCTCCTCTAGTACATTTTTTCCTTATATTTATATGAAAGATATAGTTTCACTTCGAGTTGGCTGTAGTAGTTGTTGGCAAAGTTCTATGGTAATTATATAATAATTAAGCAATTCTCACTAATAGTTGTTTCTGCAAGCATACTGCAATGGTTTCTTCATTTTGTAACATGCTTACTCTGAAAGTTTTAGTTATACAATTGATACAGAAGGTGATTATTTTTTACCAGTATGCAAGACTAATATAGGGGTAACTCCGAATTTTCGAATATAAATAAGTCAGCTTACTAGGTATCTTTTTGTAATATGTAATCTACACCTAGTATTTTAGCTTAGTGTAAAATGGCTTATGGATAATCATGCAATAATTACCAGTTTTATGTTTCAGACTAGTTCTGTGTGTCAAATTTTAAATTATGGAAGAGAAGAGATGCAATTGGGTGCCAACAGTGAACAGCCCAACTCCAATGTTTAAGTTTGTCTTCCAAGTAACCCTTTTTCCTTTAACGTTTTGCTTCTGCAGCATTTTGATTAACTTGCTGCTTCATAGTTGCCATCACATCACCTTCTCTGTACTGTACTCTCTTATTTGTCTCAACCTCCCTTGCTTACTCCCTAAAACATTCATTTTGCTGATAGGTGGTGGTTAAGGTAGGGAATAATAAAATTATGGTATGTAATTTGTAGAATTCTACTTAGGTTTCAGCTAACCTTTAAGTTGTACTAATCCTTATGTGATAATCAACAAAAGTAATGGATCTGGTTTGCATCATGTTGGGAAGTTCTGACCCAGATCTGATTCAATCAAGCTATGGTAGTTGTTCATGTTAATCATTTACCTTACTGGTCTAAAATCCGCTTGTTTATATTTACCTAAGCAACTTGTTAGACAACGCTATCTCTGTAATCTACCAAAAGGAGGGTATGCATCCATCAAGACATAGATTTGCGTACACATGTGCAGACAAACTATTAAATGTTTTACTTTATGTGCAAAACCTATGAAGCCACAGTTCTGTATGCTATGATAAAATCTATTTAGCCCCTGTTGTCTTTAATGAGGTTAGATAATTGTGAGTGAAGTTGATGAACTGGTTATTAAGTTCATTCCATGTGTTAATCATAATTTCTTGGTTGTACTCTGTTGTAATTTATACTAATTAATGACAACCTAATCAAATACTCATTCCATAGCTTCCTGTTCTGCTGGTCGCTTATTTGTTTCTTTTGGCTATTTTGCTAATGATTTTCTATTACAGTTGTGAATTTAACCCTCATTGATCTTCCTGGACTTACAAAGGTGGCTGTCGGTAAGTAACTCTACATTAATAATATGTCATTTATTTCTCCGGTGAGAAGTACCGTGAATTCCAATATTCGATGTGTTTACAGACGGTCAGCCTGAAAGCGTTGTAGCAGACATAGAAAACATGGTTCGGGCCTTTATTGAAAAGGTAAGGCACTATCTCTCTGAAAAATTCTTTCCCCTTACCGCAGTATACAATTTGCCCCTTGGCTATAGACATTGCCTTCTTGTTATTGTGTTAAATCTTAAAAAAAGGTTCCCTTTCTGAAATCCTTCTTTTGTATTATTTTAGCTACTATAGCTACCCAACCATTGATGAAAATTCAGTCTATTAGCTAGCTCTGATTTCTTTTATCATTTTTTGATTTGCAGCCTAACTGTATAATTCTGGCAATATCACCAGCCAATCAGGATCTCGCTACATCGGATGCAATTAAGATCTCCCGTGAAGTAGACCCTAAAGGTGATCGCCGTGAAATATGCAATTACAGATCCTAGTGTATTACAATTGTTTGAGAACCCCCATTTTATGATCTTTTTACATATACTATATGATAACTATTATAGTAATATGGAATGTGTTAATGAATATAATCGGAGAAGTTTATTCAGATCAATTTTTCCTTAAATAGTTGAAATGAGATTGTGCAGAAAAGTTCAAGATTTGAATGTTGAACCCACAACGTGTATGATGAGGACATCGGTTCGAGACGGTTCGGGCGCTTCTATCACCGCAAGCATCATCTAGGATGACTGATCTATTGGCTATTTTAGCATTCATATTTGTTTTTAGCAATTTTAGCCATATGTAGTAGTTTTACAATTTGCACCCTTTATTTGATGTATTAGGATATTTTGGAGATTTGTATTGAGATTTGTTCTGAACCTATATATAGGCCTCTAGATTAATGAAAACATTATGTTATTATTAATTAAAAAAATTACTGTGTTGAGTTATTGCTCTGCATTCTTTTCGTGTGTGTGATGCCATAAGAAATTATTAGGTTTTGTGAGAAATCCTAAGAAATTTAGGGTTTGTGAGAAATCCTAGATTTCACCTTCAAGTCCTAATCCCCAAATCTCCATCAAATTAGAAACCCATATTCCAAATCTCTTAAGTCTCATCAAACCCTAGCCCCAAATCCCTTCTCCACTTTGCCATTACTGCCCTCACCCACCAACGACTAAGCCACTGCCTCCGCAACCCACCTTGCTGTCCTCACGCTAATCTGCAACAACTCAGTAATAACTTGCTGCCTTGTTGTCCCGCCGCTCCCTTCTTGTTGTCGTCGACCATTCGAAGATCATGTTTTCATTTTCGACACTTTCCATTGAATCTCGATAAACTCTTTCCACTTCTCCATTATTTGTGAGACTGCTTTATCATCTCTAGAATATTATTTAAATTTTCTGTCATCCACAAATATTGAGTGTATGATTGAATGTTTAATTGGGCTTGTTATACTTATTCCATATCTTGAAAATCTATCAAACCAATTAATAGTTTAATTTCTAACTTAATCTGCATTACATATTGGTAAACTTAATCTTTTAATATTCTTAGATTTTCTCTACTTAGGGTTTAAGTTTACATCATGTTGGTATCAGAGCGAAGGTTTTTAAAATCCTAGTTCTTGCATCATTTAGTCATAATTTTTGCATTCATTTAGGATCATTTTAGGATTATTTAAGTTTATTTCATATTTAAAATAAAAAAAAAACTTATGTGCATTTAGGACACATTTTTTCAAAGTTCAGCAAGCACGTCACCATGACCCCTAGAATTTAGCGAGCCCCTTCGAACCGAAATGAACAACTATAATATTTCCACTATCCTCGCTGCCATTCAATTAACTCTTGCCAATATTAATCAGAGGCTTGAGAAAGTAGAATTGAATAAAAATGTTGTCCCTGAGCTTCATCGGCAGATCCCTCAAGGAAATATGATCGTGACGACCGACGTCAAGATCGTGACCCTGACGAACAATACAAGAAGAACGTTAAGGCTGACATTTTCCACTTTGAAGGTCATATGGAACCCCAAACTTATCTTGATTGGATTCGTGCCATGGACCACTACTTCGTGTGGTTTGATATGAGCGATGCCCTAAAGGTCAAATTTGCCACGATAAAATTGACTGATAAAGCTCAACAACACTTGACCAATCTTGAACATGCCCACAGAGACCGAGACCTGGCACTCATAACCACTTGGTAGGTCATAAAAGAGCAGCTCACCGAGAGATATGTGCCTTTCACACCCGATTGCTAGATTCGTGGAACCAACTCTATCAAGGAAGCAAATCCACCCAAGAGTATGTAGATAAGCTCGACGACTTCCTCAGTTGGTGCAATGATTTAGGTAAAGAGAGCGAAGAACAAACTCTCTCTAGGTTCAGAGCTGCACTACGAGTCGATCTTAGGAACAAGCTAATTCATAGAAATGTGGACTCCTTGACAGCAACTTATTCCTTGTCCTCAATATGGATTCCCTTAAAGCAAGTTTTTCCTATAAGTCCAGCGATTCGAGAGATCATTCCTTTAGAATGACTTCTACTGAGCCCTCCTATTCTCAGTACCCAACAAGTCTTACCCAAGCAATTCTACTTCAAATCCCTATCCACCTAGAAATGACAATACGGATAAGAACACTGAAAGAGACTACTCTAAGATTGATCCTCTCACTAAGTGCTATAAATGCAAGAGATACGATCATGTTGCTGGCAACTGTCCCAGTTTCAGCAGGATCAACATTGTAGAGGGTACCATTGTCATTGCTAATGAGTCCGACAATGAGTTTACCTATGAACCTCATGTAAGTGATAACTTCAGTGAAGAAGAGGATGACCAGTCTTTCAACTGTATTCGGTCGGTCCAATCTCTCCATTGAATGTACTTGACCTACCCATTCATTCCAAAATCACTTGGCAACCCATATATTTTATCCATGTGTTAGAATGTCATAGAGTCTCAGAGTTTGCATTGACATTTGCATCCCGCATTTATAATTTGCTTAGAAAACTTTTCAAGAAAATTAATGACAATAATTTTAACTACAAGTTAATAGCAGATATTAGAAGAAAATTTAAAACTTTTGATATTGGTGACGAAGTGATGGTTCGGATTCGTCCGGAACGGTTTTCAGCTAGATCCGTTAAGAAATTGAATGTACGTGCTGCAGATCCATTTAAAATTTTGCATAAAATCAATGATAATGCCTATGTCGTTGACCTTCCTGAAGGTTTTGGCATAAGTAAGAATTTCAATATTGAGGATCTGGTATCTTATGAAAGCCCAAAATTTAACCTTAAAAATTCTTTTATAGATGAGCCTGCCCTGCAGCCTACTAGTGAGATTTCCACATTTCTCCCTCTACATGATACTATTTACCCATCGACTGAAAAATTGGATAATATTTTAGATGATCAGATAATCTCTACTAGATATGGTGGTGTTCATAGGTATTTAGTGAGATGGAAGAACAAGTCGAAGTCGGAGAACACTTGAAATGTTCGTGAGGAGTTCCAACGCTTGGATCCAGATTTTTTGGAGCACTATGATAGGATCACTGGTTTTGACTCAACTGGGTCGAGCCCTCTCCCACCCGGAAATAATGATGAGGACATCGGTTTGAGACGTTTCGGACGCTTCTATCAGCGCAAACATTATCTAGAATGACTGCTCTATTGGCCTAGTATTTTTATTTCAACATTCATATTTGTTTTTAGCAATTTTAGCCATATGTAATAGTTTTGCGATTTGCACCCTTTATTTTATGCATTTGGATATTTTGGAGATTTGTATTGAGATTTGTTTGGAGTCTATATATAAGCCTTTAGATTAATGGAAACATTATGTTATTATTGATTAAAAAAATTACTTTGTTCAGTTATTGCTATGCATTCTTTTCTTATGCGTGTGATACCATAAGATCTTATTAGGGTTTGTGAGAAATCCTAAGAAATTTAAGGTTTGTGAGAAATCCTAGATCTCACCTTCAAGCCCTAATCCCCAAATCTCCATCAAATTAGAAACCCACTCCAAATCCCCGTTTCATCAAACTCTAGCCCCAAATCCTTCACTTTGCCGTTGTTGCCTTCACCCACCATCGACGACGCCAGTGTCTCCGCAACCCACTTCGCTGCCCTCACGCCAACCTGCAACAACTCAGTAATAACTTGCTGCCCTGCCGCTTTCCTCTTGTTGTCGTCGACCACTCGAAGATCCTGTTTTTATTTTTGACACTTTCCATCGAATCTCGGTAAACTCTTTCCACTTTTCCATTATTTGTGATACTGTTTTATCATCTCTAGAATATTATCGAAATTATATGTCGTTCACAAATATTGAGTGTGTGCTTCTACTTGCTAATTAGAGTACGAATCATTATTGACTATTTTACTTGCTAAGAATGCCTAGGTAGGATTGAATCTTTAATTGGGCATGTTAAACTTTTTCTATATCTTGAAAATCCATCAAACCAATTAATAGTTTAATTTCTAACTTAATCAGTATTACATGTTGGTAAACTTAATCTTTTAATATTCTTGGAAATTCTCTACTTAGTGTTAAGTTTACATCAGTGTTATAGTGTATCGGTTGTATCTTTGGCCAGTATTGTTTATATCTAATGTATCCATCATTTTGGCCAATTTCAATAAGTAGCCTATATTAGATGTTTGACGGACTTACTGAAGCACCAGTTTTAGTCCTTGCTTTCATGTAAGCTTTCTAGAAAGCTTTAGCCCCACTTTTAATTTACAACAGAGATGTGTTATTTCTTTTATAGTTATCTTATAAATTTTCGGTGTTACCTTATTAATCATGCACTTTCTTGAAATATTCATTTAATTATGATCTTCTTTATTTTTATTTTCTTAGTCTATTTTAATTTTAAATAGTCTTCTTGTTTTGGTGGGAAACCCCTAAAAGCTTAAACCTTGTTCCTGTTTTACTCCACCTTTTGCTTTCCACATCGACAAGAAGCTGAAACTTATCAAACTCTGATGTAATTTTTAAAATTAGATCCCAATATTAAATATAAATATGTTCAATAAAATATAGTTGTCAAAGAAACACAAACACACAAATCATATGTAACAAAAACTAAAAAATTCTTTGGCGCCTAATTAAGCAGCACTTCTGCCTTATATTTAAAATCTATCCATGCAACTAGACAACAGTTTATTTGGTTTGTAAATATCTTTTCCACTCATAATAAACTGCGGTAAGTATGGTGTTGGTAATCTACAAATCGAAACATCCACTGTTTTAAATTTTGACCGACATGTCCGAAATTTCAGCCGAAATTTCATTTCGCTAGCTTGGCATCACGAAATCACAAATTTTATCGTTTGGGATCAAAATGTGTAGGTTTTGGCCAAAATTGCTGATATATTGGCCGATATAGACACTAATGTTATTGTGAATATATAACTATTTTTTATTTTAATTTTTTGCATATAAGTCTTTTAATATATGACCTTAAGCTAAGATAATGTGAGGATTTTGTCTCTTTATTGTTTGTGTATATGCAAAGTCGATTAAGTATATTAACTAATGTATTTTTTGTAATCAATGTAAATTCAATTTAGTTATATACTTAAATTACATATATTGTTAAATTCTGCGAGTGATTGATTTATGTCATTAGTTACTTTATACAATATTTTATATGATAAATGACATGTAGAACATATAATATCTTGTTTAGTAACAAAAAAATTATGTTTATTGAGTGTCTAAAATGAACATTCGATATTTTCACATTTTCCTGAGATCTCCGGTATCTCTGATTGGAGACGAAACACCCCTTGCTGAGACGAAACACCCCTTGCTGAGACGAGTCCGAAACCTGAGATTTAAAACCTTGGAAACATCTCTTTGTGATTCAGTGACCATTATGTATTTTGATTCTTATGCAAATGCCTATTCTTATTTTTTTTTCTTTCCTCCTAAATTCAGGTGAGAGGACATTTGGAGTTCTAACAAAAATTGATCTTATGGACAAGGGCACTGATGCAGTTGATGTAAGCTCGCATACCATACTTGTTACTTTTATTGATAACTTCTGCTGTACCCTACAATATTATTTATTTCTTCACTCTAATGCTGGATGTTTTTCCTTATTTTGATATTGCAAATTTTTCTTTCAGTTCGATCTGTATTGTCTTAGTTGGTCCTACTAATTTATTGGAAAAGGTGCTAGCTCTGAATTTTTATATAAAATTGATCAGAGTAGCTGTTAGACACAATTAAATGTTGATTCGAGGATAAGTTTGGACTATTGGGTTTACATCTAATTGATAAAAGTTGGATCATATAAATTACATTAAATTATGTAGTATACATTTATCTAGAAGAATATCCATTAGGCATCTGATCTGTAATCTAAATAATTATAAACCCTTAAATCTCTGTCTGATGTCCATTTTTTGAGTCCTTTTATTGATAATATATATATATATATATATATATACACACACACACACACACACTAGATTTGCCCGTGGCCACGTGCCTACGACACGTTTTCATAACGATACAACATATGAACAGCCTTGTAAACAGTAAATCAACAATTATGTAGCTAAAGTTCGAATAGTATGATAATAATTAGTTGTAAATAAAAGTCCATGTTTCCATTAGTATATGGTGAAAAATAATTATAAATTGAGGTATAAAAGTCCATGTTTCCATATATATATATATATATATAGAGAGAGAGAGAGAGAGAGAGAGAGAGAGATAATAAAATGAGTTGTTTGGGGGGGGGGAGAATTTGAATTTGAGTGTTGGGGGGAAACTTTTGGGGGGAAACTTTTGTGTTTTGTGAGGTTAGATGTCGGCCTTTGATTTTGGGGGTATTGAAGGAGAGCCACTTGATAGCTTTCTTTGTGTTTTATTTTATACTAGGTTTGCCCGTTGACACGTGCCTACGGCACGTCTTCAGAACGGTGCATCTTGTTTGATCATATAAAATAGTTTTGGAGTTCAGCAAATTAATTGAAGTATCAAACATATTATATGAAACTTTTGGGGGTCCAACAAAAAAAATATTATATGATTTTTTTAAAAATTATTTTTAAAGTTTTTAAATTTTTAAAATTTTAAAATTTAAAATTTTTTAGTTTTTTAATTTTTTTTAATTTTTTAAAATTTTTAAAATTTTTATTTTCTTAATTTTTTGAAGAGAAGAGGGAGGGAGAGAGAGAAAAAATAATAGTTAAATAAATATAGAAGTTGTTTTGGATTGTGGATTTTAATTTGAGTTTTGGGGAGAAACTTTGTGTGGTGGGGGGGAATATGTTTTGTGATATTAGATCTGGGCCTTTGATTTTTGGGGAATTGAAGGAGAGCCACTCGATAGCTTTCTTTGTGTTTTATTATATAGATATATATATATATGAGAAAAGGAAAGGAAAGGTGACATAAGAGGAAATTGGCACCCTAAAAATCCTATTTCCTCCTCCCAAATGCATGGTCCACACCTCAAAGTGTTGAACATGTCATAAAACATAAGATGAAGAAATATTATCAAAGTTGGATATGTTTTGCCCATGCATTAAGTGGTCACAATTTTTATATTGCTGAAAAACCGTTCATTATGCAACCTCATTGATGAGTGGGAAAAAACACGTTCACTATATGTTCGAGGTTATGGTGATCAACTTGAACTGTGTGCATCGTGAATTTCGATAACGGGGATTTAGTTTTTAGTGCGCCATTCTTATGCCGTAGGACCTTCCCTAATCTCTCTCTCTCTCTCTCTCTCTATATATATATATATAGAGAGAGAGAGAGAGAGAGAGAGAGAGAGAGAGAGAGAGAGAGAGAGAAGTGTTCCATTGTGCACTAGGCCTCCGTATGCACTCGGCCTTCTCCCCTTCGTATCGATGATCCGAACCGTTCACATTGACCTACAAATATAAATTAGTCTAAATATGTAAAATCAAATTATTTGAAATTTATTTGCCCATCCATCATGTGACTATAAAAAACAACGATTTTCAGCCATACAATTTTGTAACACTTCAATGGATGGACAAATGAATTTCAAATGATTTGATTTTACATATTTAAACTAATTTATATGTGTAGATCAATGTGAATGGTTTGGATCGTTGATACGAAGGCGGGAAGGCCGAGTGCACACGGAGGCCTAGTGCACAACGGAACATTACTCTCTCTCTCTCTCTCTCTCTATATATATATATATATATGGGAAATTCTCCATTGCAACCGCTACTGTAGCGTGCAAACCACCTAGGCCGTTGTTTCAAACAACAACTGCATTATAACCTAGGCCATTGTTTGAAATAACAGCTTAGGTGGTTTGCACGCTACAATAGCGTTTGCAATGGGGAATTTCCCATGTATATACACCTTCAGTAGAAATTTATAACTGCCTTTACATATTGGTTCCCTGTCTGACTATAATATTTGGGTTTTTAGATATTGGAAGGAAAATCATACAAGCTACAGTTTCCTTGGATTGGAGTTGTGAATCGTTCTCAAGCTGACATTAATAAGAGTGTTGACATGATTGCTGCTCGACGTAGAGAACGTGAATATTTTGCAAATACCCCAGAGTACAAGCATATGGCTCACAGGATGGGTTCTGAGCATTTGGGAAAGATGCTTTCAAAGGTACTGCAAGTGGTTCTGCTTCTGTCTTATACTATATGATGAAAGTTGTCTGTACCTTTTATTCTTGGCCATAATTGTAGCATCCAAAGATTGACATATATTTATTTTTTTGCAGCATCTAGAACAAGTTATCAAATCTCGTATCCCAGGCATTCAGTCTCTTATAAATAAAAGTATTACTGAAATTGAGTCTGAGCTTAGCCGCCTTGGGAAACCTGTCGCTGCAGATGCTGGAGTATGTTTTGCTTTCTAACTTAAACGTTCATGTGTGTCCTTGTTTATTTTTGTTCTTACCTAGCCTTATATTATGCTAGTTTTGTTGGATTATTATTTCATTTCTGTACTGGAGAATTTAAGCAAGTTCCATATCTATCTTAGTGCTCCCTGAAAACATAACCATACTTTTAAAAATACAAAGTGTTATCACATTCACCAAGACTTGAACATGCTTTTATTAAAAAAAAAATCATTAGGGAAACTATGCTATTTTGTAGAATGTTACTCATGACCTGGGTAATAGAAACTTACATATACCCTTTCTGTAGTTCACACTGTTGATTTGTTTTACTGCTCTAATGTTTTTCTTAAGTATAAAGATATTCATCTTGCTTTGATTTTATATTTTTGTGAGAAATAAATAATTACTATGCGTAACTATGTTTGCAGGGAAAATTGTACATGATTATGGAGATTTGTCGCATTTTTGACCAAATTTACAAGGAGCATCTTGACGGCGTGTATGTATCAGATATCTAATTTACCTGAAGTAGTTCTATTTCTTCCCAAAATTTGACCATATAGTTTTTTTTTCCTTACTTTTTATTATATGTGCAGTTGCAGATGAGTCCGTGGTTAAATATTTATCTTCTATGTCTCTGGATTTTGAATATACTTTCCTATGCCTTTTTCAGAGCTGTTGTAAAATTAATACTGCACTTGAGTTCTAATAAGGTTCTTGCTATAGGTTGATCAATTATGGCCATATTTATCCCCATTACTCTCAAATATTAGTGAAATTAATTGAAACTCCCTAGTTCGTTACATATTTAATGGAGCTTAGATTTTTGTTCAACCTTGGTTCATTGGGGTTTTCTTGCGAGGTTCAAAATCTTGGTAGCAGGACTGTGTCCGGTTTCTAAATTGTTTGGTATCGAGATCGTGATTGGCCAAATCAGCAGTATCGGATCAATGGATCAAATTTTTGGTATAAAAAATATTTTCTAATATAGAAATAACATTTAAATATTTTATGTTGTTAGAATGATATTTTAGTTTTTAATTAAATCAATTTATTAATATCTTTTTCTTTATCATTTTCTTTTAATTTATTGGATTGGTGGTATCGTCATGGATCAGTCCGATCCGATGTACATCTCGGTCGACCCCTGATTAGGATCGCCTATCCCTATCTTTTGGAGGAGGAGCGGATCATCCCGTCCAAAACTGATCTGATCCGGCCGATCCTTTAAACTATGATCACATGGGCTTGAACCAACTATGACCGGACATAGCTTTGAGCTTTTCTAGCTATTCACATGGACCTTAAGTACTTTGCTTAGACAATAAATTTCGTGATTTAAAAATGCATGTTTATGGTTGTTGACCCATAACCAAACATATTATGTTACTGGTATGAATCTTATTGTTTGCAAGAAATAGCTTTGCTATGCCTTTTGCTTGGCTTATACTACGTCATGATCTTCAATCTATCGAAAAAATTGGAAACGTATCTGTCTACTCAATAAGGACCCTACACAAACTAAAATTTGACTAGACACATTTTTTGGTTGGTTGCTAAATGTTTATATACTACCTGACATTTATTTACACATTTTGGAGGTCTGGAATATGAACGGATTGGGTCTATCATCTACAACATCTCTCCCATATAACAAACTTGCTGTGTTGATATTTCTTTTTCGTTTTTTCTCACATTTTATTGAGATCTTAACCCAAGTAGGATTTTGTAGCTTTGGTGTGGCATAATCATAGTTTAGACTTGTACATTTTCGATTTTTTTCATTTTTGTAATCTTTAAATAGCATTGAATGGCTATGGTTTAAGCAGGCGCCCAGGTTAGCGGAAACATTGAATTTGATGGCTATGGTTTGAAACATTGAATGCACACAACAAACCTTTGTACCCTGCAATTCTAAGAAAATAGATAGGACTAGTATCTACAGATATACATGCATATAAGGCGTTGCTGCCTGAAATTAGTAATAGCCAGCAACTCAACACCACAACTGCTCGGTGTATTTCACTTACAGTTACCTGAGTGAAGAATATTGGGTATTATCTTCATTTTATTAATGACGTGTTGTTTTAATCAGGCGGCCCGGTGGTGAGAAAATCTACAATGTTTTTGATAATCAACTCCCTGCAGCTTTGAAAAGGTTGCAGTTTGACAAGCAGCTTTCCATGGAGAATGTACGCAAGTTAATTACTGAAGCTGATGGATACCAACCTCACTTGATAGCTCCCGAGCAAGGTTATCGCCGTCTAATTGAATCTTCATTAATCAGTATCAGGGGTCCTGCTGAGGCATCTGTTGATGCGGTATGTCATTTATATATGATGATTTTCTTCTCTTGTCGAATCAGTTTTTATTCATGTTAAAACTGTTGGCGTTTTTTCTTATTTTTCCTTGTTTGTAGGGCTGTGGGCGTAAAATTTTGATGTAAATTTCACACATCCATAGCCTTAAAATGTTCATAGATTTGTACTAGTTCTACTTTGATGGATATAGAAGTGTGAAATGATATATATTTCTTTTTTTTCTTCCTAATTTCGATAGAAAACCTTTGATCAATAGTGTTTGCATCAATGGTTTAGGTTTTGTCTGCTACATACCTATATCGGGAGTTCCGTGCCGGTTCCGACTGGCCGTTGTACAAACCTAAGGATAGAAATCGGTTTGATAGAGTTTTGGCCGAAACTTTGTGGATCAGTAAGTTTCAGTCCGAAACGCAACAATCATGCTGATTTATTGAACTTTGATATCCAGTTAGGAAAAAAAGGGTTGTTCCCATGTCTCAAAGAATAATAGAAGTATAATCAAAGAAAAGATCACTACCAAAAGATTAGATCTTCAAAAGTATGAGGAAAACATCATTTATAGGGTAGAAAATATACATAAGATTCTGAATCTTCATCAGCTTCCATATTTTTCGCCATCTTCATCACGGAACAAGGAGGTCATTTATCGATAGAAAGGAAGTGCCTTAGTGAGAATTGCAAGAATAAGAGAGAGTACTGGCAGTGTTTCTTTGATGAGGCAAGGGTAAGCGATGTTCTGCAAGATTGCACTAGGAAATTTGGTCCTTTTGGATTTTATACCGGGGATCATTTGGCTTCAAACTGACATGAAGACAATGGATAATTTCTAAGGATGTAGAATCACCATCATGGGTTGATATCATTTTGATTGATGTCGGTTGATATGTGAATGTTCTTGATCTGGAAGACAGTGGTCCTTCTAGATAAAAGAATTTATACTGTTAAGCTATTGAAACCAAACATTCTACACGTACCCTACATCATATCTCTTCATTTTATATCATACCCCATGATCCATTCAAAGACCAACTTGTAAATTTACACGGCCCTATTTCATTTCTGTAACTGTGGGTGTAAATGTGGGAACTGGGAAGACCAAAAAGAAATATGTGAACCACAAAAACAAAAGTGAAGAATAACCCTTGAGAATTACATTGACTAAGTAACTAGGCATTAATGGGGAGATTGGAAATACTTGTTCTATGATTCATGCAGCTGAATTGATTGTTTAGTAATAATTCATAGCAAGATTAAAAAAAATAGACCTACCTTAATTAAATTATGTATGTTTAGCTCTGTTTTTCAGTTTTCAGTTGTGGTTGATTCGTTGATATCCAAGCTTCTTAACTATTTTACCTTGTGGTTTGAAATAATTGTACTTGTGCCTCCAGGTTCATGCTATATTGAAAGAATTGGTCCACAAGGCTATCAATGAGACTTTAGTAAGTTTTTTGTCGATTGACCCATCATCATGTTTCTTAGATGTATGATATCTATATGTATAATTTGAAAACCTATTTTTACGGTATTTTAAAGTCTTTCTTTTCTTTTCTCTTTTCCCTTTTCCTTTTTTTTTGTGGCTTCAAATAGGGAACAAATTCAATTGCTCTTGTACGATCTTGTTTTAATCCTTATTAGGGCACAAAACTACTGTATACTTGGTCAGTTGGTCCTTATTAGGGCAACTTCTTTCCCATGGTTAAAAGTAACTTGTAAGATAAGTGGTGTGGCCAGGCATTTTATATAGGGGGCAAAATTATTTTCACTGAAAGTAAATTATAATTTAATTATAAATAAAATTGCAACACAAATTATTCATTAAAATAAAATTAATTCATTTTATTGATCAACATGTCAGCTGACATTTAGGACTAGACTCTAGAGTGCTCGCTGACCCACCGATATGCACACACCTCTTTCTTTCCTTTTAGCTGTACCCGTTTGGACTATGTAAGATCTGTTACATTCAAGATTCATTTGTTTCATGGTGATAGTAGTTTTTTTGGCAAAATGGTGAATTTATTTTGCTTAATTTTTTGTGTGCAGGAGCTGAAGCAATACCCCACCCTTAAAGTAGAGGTTGGTAATGCAGCTTTTGATTCATTGGACAGAATGAAGGAAGAAAGCAAAAAAGCAACACTTAAATTAGTAGATATGGAAAGCAGTTACTTGACTGTTGATTTCTTTCGAAAGCTGCCTCAAGAAATCGAGAAAGGCGGAAATCCAACTCATTCAATTTTTGATAGATACAATGACTCTTATCTGAGGCGAATAGGTAATATAGTTTTTGTTCTTTTCTCTGTGCTCTTGTTGGCGCATAGACGGGTGGCATAATTGCATCATTATTGTGTGATGGACATCCTCCCTTGGTATCCAAAGGCACATCTTTAGTATAATTATTTGGCCATATAGATTTGTCTGGTGTTTCATCTAGTGCATTGTTGTTGTTTGGTTGTATAGTGCCCACTAATGTTTCTACTGTTCGATGCACCCTTCAGTATTGTTTGTTTGAAATTTTCTTTTGCAAATAATTGCAAATCCTCTGGTTCTTCTCAACTGTGTATCTTGTGTCCATTCTATAGTTATTAAAAAATGCTTTACTTAGGTTCTTGAGGTAACTATTCTGAAACATTTTCTTTTTTTTCAATGATACAGGAACTACTGTTTTAGCATATGTCAATATGGTATGTGGCAGCTTGCGGAACTCCATCCCTAAGTCTATAGTTTATTGTCAGGTTCGGGAGGCCAAACGGTCACTGCTAGATCATTTCTTCACTGAACTGGGAAAGAAAGAGGTGTGTGATTGAACTTGAGAAAACATTGAACTCGTTATCTTTATGCCCTTGTACTTTATTTTTTATTTCTTAATTCTAAGCCTCTGGAATCTGTGCATTACAATAAAACTAACTGCACTACTCTTATTTGATGATTTCTTGCAACATTTGTGTTAGTGTGTAGTTCGAAGCTCCTCTTTAACAATTGATACATAACTCCATGTATACTGGTTGACCAAAGAAGAACGGTTGCCGGACCATCTAATGATCTAATCCAAATTTGAGAAATTTAGGAGAATATTAGTATCGTGAAAGATCCTATCAATACCTGACCTCTGAAGTTGTGGTAAGGGTTGAGGGTGTAATAATTATATTCTAACAATTATATATTATGAGAAAACACTTAAAACACTTGAAATTAAAATATAGTAGGATTTATTTAGGATTGCTTCATGCAAATCAGTTAGTTTGGATTAGGCTTCAGATAGTTCTGAATTGGTCTATTTTTAATCATCTTCTGACCTATATATAGGCTGAAGTTCAATGAATATAACTGTTTGATGGCTGTAAGTTCGATGAACGAAACAGCTGTTGAAGACTGAAATTGAATTATACATTACCTCTTTGAATTCTGTTCTCTCTTGAATTCCCTCCTCTTTCTTCTTAGTGTTTCATAGTTCAATTGGTTGAAATTAAACTGTTGATGACCGAAATTGAATTGTACATTACGTCTTTGAATTCTGTTCTCTCTTGAATTCGCTCCTCTTTCTTCTTAGTGTTTCATAGTTCATTTGGTTGAAATTAAGACTCCTTCAACCTGTTACCATTTAACTTACAAGAGTACAGATACAAAAAAGGATTGTACAAGTGCGTGTATCTCATTTTTAGAAAATGGAAATCTGATATCTTATATGGATATAAAGTATGCAATTATCTGAAATATGGATTAAATTACAAATATCGACTTCCTTAATATTGTTGCTTACAGGCCAAGCAACTATCGTCGTTATTGGATGAGGATCCGGCTGTCATGGAACGGAGAACTGGCCTTGCTAAAAGGCTAGAGCTGTACAGAAGTGCCCAAGCTGAAATCGACGCGGTGGCATGGTCTAGGTAGAGGGTGATCAGTTCAGTTAATTGTCGTCTTTCTCCGGGTGCTTATTTCATGTACTTGTACTGATCATTTATACGAAATGGTGTTGTAATTCATTTATTGCTGGATAGAGCATTTTGAAGGTGAGCTGTGCTTTGTTTTGTTATTTGGTGGCCAAAAGGCGAGCTAGAGCCTTTTGTTTTGCCCACGCCAGTTACAAACGGACAACATATTATGTATAGATATTTGTTTTCTGATTATTATTATTAGCCACTGGATTTCTAGGAAAAAAAAACAGTATATTACGAGGTTGACCATAAATTGGATCGATATCTGAAGACATGTCTTGAAGCCATGAACTGGAGTTACATCAGCAGTCTACACACACAATGCTATTGATATACTAATACAATGCCACAGTGGAATCTGGAGATTTTACATTCTACAGCAGCCAAGGAACATCAGCCTGGGATACCAATTTGTTCTTGATACATGATTGCTCAGAAACCTAACATATTAGGAGCTAGAAGTTAAATTTACAGGATCTTATCGTCACTATTGGTGATGCCAGTTTGCTTATATTATTTCTTCCACGACCTCAGAGTTTAGCACAAAGCTGGGAAACGCCATGGTTATTAGAAATAGTATGTGAAATGAGATACTCCTACTAGTTTATCTAACAGAAGCATAGATAGTTTACCTCAAGTACGGCAAAGTCGTGTTCTTCAGCAATGACAGATTTTTAGCCGACATATGCCTTATATCAATAAATGAGGAATATAAAGAGAATTGGTATGTTTGTGACTAGTGAATACGATGTCAAAATTCAAAATTCGCTATCAACAGTATCAACCGTAACACGATACTGTGAGGAATTTTCTCTCATATATTTGGACAGATGTGTAACTACCGCAGTTTATATATACTGAATAAGAAAGAAGCTTAGTTACAGAAAAATATCACAATCTTTTACTGTTTTAAAAATAAATATAACAACCTTTTTTTTCTTTTAGAAAAATACAACAACTGAAAACTACAATCAGAACGAACACCGAAAGAGTATATCTTCAGTCACCAAATTCGATCGTTTTGAGATTATGAAGAATTTCTTTACTTATTTTGAGCAAAAAAGATTATTCTAATTATCTTTTTCTCTGAAAATAAAACCATCAACACCAACTCGTCAGTTTACGGCATCATAGATGGAATAAATACGCCAACAACAACAACAAGATTTTCAGTAGCTGCGGTAGTCTGGAGCCTATGGTTAGATCGAAATAATTTATGTTTCCGCAATAGCAACCATAGATTTTCAGTTCTGATGCATAATATTTTCGATCTTATTTACGTCTGGGCAGGTCAAATAGGTAGAAAGAAACTGCGCATGGAGGGAGAATGATTGGCCAAATTCGGCAGATGTGGTCTTTTCGAATCTCTTACTACTAGTTGGATATGTATTTTACTTTTGATTGAGGTTGCATTAGTTAGATGAGATACGAGATGTATCTACTTTTGTAATCAGTCCTTATCTGTATTTTGTACTACTTTGTTTCATTAACATATCATTAATGGGATGATGGCAGGGCCATCTTTATTCTCAAAAAAAAAAAAACAACAACAAGAATTTCGAAAACAGAAAAGAAAATAGAAAAGCTAATAATGAAAAATATCTATCAGGAAACAAATGAAAACAGAAAGAAAACTTGACACAAAAAATTAAAAAAAGAAAACTATATGAAGAGAATGAGATTGTATATATCCTAAATTTAAAAAAATAAAAAAAATATCAGTCCTAAAACTCACCAGAGTCTGAGTCAGTCTCTGATCACGGCCAATAACTCTGTGTTGCCGTATTATTTAACTACATCCAATTTACGTGCAAAACCATCTTTTTCTTAAATTATTTTTCTTTTTATTTGTCATGCTGTACGTAAATAATTTAAGGCAAAGATCGAGCTGCTTAATGTATATTTATTTTTCTTTGTTTCTTTCTTACTTTTTAATTGTATTTTTGTGGCCACCCAAATTACCAACAGTTAATGAGGTAAAGAAATGAAAAGGAAAGCAATATATTAATTACTGTTTTCTTAGACTCCATCAGCATTCAAAAAGCACCATTAAGAAGGGAAATATATGACCAAACTTCTATAATTACCCACCATCTGTAAATTAATTATCCATTATCTATAAATTATTGGAAAAAGAAGGTGAGCTTTTTCATTTTTTTAACTTTCTATAGTATATATATACATTTTTTGATAACCAGGATAGAGTCAACTCCAGCCCAAATATATTAAACAGGAGAACTGTACAAAGAATAATTTTACAAGATGTAAAACTCGCGACAAGAAAATACAGAAAAAAGGAAAAAATAAAACAACTCAAGCTACAACACAAAAGCCAAGAAAAAACAACTCCTAAGAAACAAAACGTCAGTCTTTCAAAAAAAAAAAAAAGAAGAAACAAAACGTCCGCGTTGGACCTGGCCAACAACAGGGTCCAACAACAAAAGGAAAGCGGCAGCAGCGGGAAGGGCAGAGAACACCAATCATGCAAGAAAGCCTCAGTATACAACAAGCCCAGACTGAGCAAATCCAGAAAAAGTCGGTACAGATTGATGAGAAAAGTCATGAGAATGGAGAAGATTTATGGGGTTTGAGTCATCTCTTCCTCTATCAGCGTGGCAGGTCCAAGGTATGCGAAGCACTCTTGTTTTCATATTGGAGTACTTGGAGGTCTCATAGAGTTAATAATTACTATCTCGCATCATGGGATTTATCCATGATGGGGGATTTATCTATGATGGGGATGATTTGGATGATTTGGAAAGAAAGAAATAGCGGAATTTTCTCCAACACATCTCGCTCCATTTATGCTTTAGTTGATGACCTTCTCTTCTATACTAATGTCTGGGCTGCTTGTTTATCTCATAACCAAATTTCTAAACTACATCTTCACCATCCTCGTTATGCGGTTGATGAGTTCATGCATGCTAATATTCATCCCCCTTAAAGCCTTATCTCCTATCTTCCCCTCTTATTATGCTCTTCTATCTCTAATATCTTTAGTTTGCCTTTTCTTTATTGCTGAGCTGATCTTTTGCGGGTTTCAAAGCTTCATATCAACTTATCTATGTTATATTTTGCCTCCTATCTTTTGTTGTGGTCATTATTTCTCTTGCACAAGTCCTATCCGTTTCTTTACGACTACCTCTTTTGTTTCTTCTCACAGGGCAGTTATCTTCGTTCTCTCGGGAGTTTGATTTTGTCTTCGCTTCATACCCAAGTTTTTTCTGGCGTCTGCTACCCTGTTTGTATTTTCTTTTTCAGGCTATTAATCTTCTTACTATATATAATCCTCAATATTATATTTTCGTTTCTAAGGCTCTTCTCCGGTTCACACACCTCCAGTTGCTTCAGCGGCTTGCGATGTCTGCTTGATTTTTGTTTTCCTCTTTAGCTTTAGCGTGTAACTCTGCTACTATCTCCTTCTTTTAATCTGTCAAGTTGTTATGGTCCTCAGCAAAATATTTTTGTTGCTTTTGTTAGCTTATGTGTGTTTGAGTTGGTCATTGTGGCTTTCTTTTTCTCGGGGTTTCACTCATTGTAATCATACCCTTTGTATATATATATATATTTTTTAATGTATATATGCTGGTCTTGGCTGGAGTCTCTTTTGACTCCATCCGTTATATCAAAAAAATATACGTAACAATTTTACAAATTTTTGGAACATAGCTCTTGGGAAAGATCCATTGCTTAGTTTCACCCGAACACATGAAGAAGAACAACGATACAAATGCAGGCTAGTGATCAGCACTACCACATCACCACAACTAATGAAATTAAATTCATCTTAGACTTCAAACCTGACGAAATTAAACCCCCAAGTAATCAAATATGAAATAAAATTAGAGATTAATTAGGATCTAATTTAACTGAGAAGTCGAGTGTAACACTCCGAATTCCAAAACACGGTAATTCGTAGCACAATGGAATCTTTTACTTCAACTTCGTACAATTTTACAAGAAATTAAAACTTTTTATTATACAACAATGTTTATTACAGAGTATACAGCAGAATGAATACAACATGATATATACAACTCTAACATCAATAGCTTTAATCGTAAATATTCTCTTTAGCATAAATTCATCTTCATGCCCTTTTGCTAATCCCAGTCGTGCGCTGGAAAAACTGTGGGCACGTCAGTTGCTTACAACCGACGCAATATTATAAAACAGTGATCCTCGTTATGCCATTATATAACGATTTTCTTACTTTAGCAAGTACAAACTTGTATGCATATTTAAGTGTAAAAATGTGACTATACAAAACATGTCAGTATATAATATGACTTAATGCCTAATGCAGATGTTATACTACAATGCTCTAATGGATACTTTTTTGGATTCTATGCATCTCATTCTACATAGGTCCGAGGACAAGCACCTACGTACTCCACATTAAAGGATTTAATCCATCGCCATAAAAAACTACTCGGTAACAAATTAAGTTTTAGACATTCCACGAGTACAGATTCCAGCCATGGAGTCCACCGTCAGGCTTACACGGAAATCATCGTCGTCGAACATCTCGCAAGTGCCCCTCTAGCCCCAGTGTAACCCCTGTTCCCGTAAATACATATTTCTGAATTTTTTTCTGTATTTTGATTATTTATAAACCTATTTTGTGCTCAACTGATTTCGGGTCTTCTACTAAGTATTTTCTAATAGACAATTATATTTACTTTGAACAACAATGTATTTTTCTATTTATAATTGATAGACTATTTATATGTTATATTATTACTTTTTGGATTCTAATGAATTTATTAATCTCAAATTCTACTTTTATACACTTTATTATCATTATTATTTTTACTTCTATTATTATTATTATTATTATTGTTATTGTTATTATTGTTTTTATTGTTGAGATGTGTTATTAATAGTCTTATTATTATTATTTTTGGTTAAAGCGCATTGATTTTCGATATATGTCACATTATTTAATTATTTGGTTTGAAGCCCAAAAAAAAATTTAACCCAAGCCCATCTCCTATTGGACTCTACCCTAAACCCAAACCCACAAACCCATACACTCACCCGTATACAATTTCTCCACTTTTCCGCACTCTGCACAATCCCCCGTATCCCCACATTCCCCAACTTCGAGCGCCTCCCGCTCGAGCCACCGGTTCGCCTCCACTAACCTTCCGCCAACGAAGTCGAGCTGCCACCGCCAGCGAGAACCCCGCAACCTGCACACCTCTCATCCTCTGTTTTCCCCTCCAAAACAGAGCATGCCGTCCAAGCCCGTGCATCGACTTCTTCCCCTGAGCGTTGCCGACCACCGGACGCCACCCTCGACTCACCCCGAGCACTCTCGCTGCCGCAGCGCCGCCCACAGTCCACCACCGCAGTTGTCGTCGCACTCTCCCGTCAATTCTCACTCCCTCTCTGTCGATGCCAAAGAAGAAGAAGAATAGGGATTGGGGAGTTTCGGTGTTTGTTGTTTGGTGTTTGTGGAGAAGGGATCTGGATCTGTGTGTGCTGTGTTGTGTGAGAAGGAGAGTAATTGTTGCTTCTGGTGTTTTAGAAGAAGATGGAGTGGATTGATTGGTTATGCTGTTGCTGTTTGGAGTGTGGGATCAAATTCTGTGAGTTACTGTTGCTGTGTGCTGTTGATCACTTGCTGTTGCCATTTGCTTGGGATCGCTCCCCAGGATTCTGATCCCGTTATTCCGTGTTACTTATATTGAACCGTCTACAAAAAAAGGCAAGTCCACTTGAACTTATTTAATTTTCTAGTTCAAGTTCATTGACCTCCTGCAAGTAGTTCCTTTCAATTATCTTAAATTTACCTTGTGTACCGTCCGTTGGGAGTATCGAGGGTTTACACGAGCTAACCCGACGTACTCTTGACATCGTATCATTATCCATTGACTCAAACCCAAGCCTAAACACATATATGACATGAATAAAATGACTAGAACTTGTATATGAGGAAATACATTGTGATCGAATACATGTTGACTAATTGAGACCTTGCGACTTGAACTATGACATGATAAATTGACTTGTACACTGAAAAATCCATTCTACTTGCTGTAGATTAGTGTAATACATTTCATGATGCAATAACACGTTAATTACTCACTTTGATGAACTTATATGTGATAGCTTTTTATAAATTCCTGCTGCCTGTACTGTTTTGCACAGAGGTTTCGACCCTGTTACCATAAAAATTAACAGGAACTTACTGAATATAAATTGTAGCCCTAAGTGTCTAGTTGTCAATAACATCCTAGAACTTTGAATTCTGAACTGTAGTCTATGAGTTATACTGTTTTAGTGTAACTGTGTCGGCTGTTTCAGATTTACTACTTCATGTTATTATGCATTGTATCATGTTGCTACATTCTTATCATCCCCTTGACATCTTTACACATACTTGCATGGACATGAATGACTTAATAAAATACTAAAATAAGCCGGGGTTAATAAGGGTTGACCTAGTAGTGGATAGTCTCAGAAAATGTACTCGGTAGGGCCCTCTTGTTACATGGAAACTTGACATGGAAGGTGGAGAATTACTTGTGGAGTCGTGACTTGTTATCTTGTTATCTTGTTATCGTGTTACACCGAGTACACGCTCTGTAGATCCCACCACGAAGTCTAAAACGAACATTATTTTGCGTGCACCGAACCTGTGGTATGGGATGCAGTAGTACGTGCACTAGATAGGATAAACAACATGCTAATAGACTTAGTTGGCACATATATACTTGATTATGACCATTGTTTATTAATACCATTATTGCTTTTGTAATTTGATCTTGATTCATATTCCTTCATATACCTTATTCCTCATTCTCTGTTTTTCACTACTTGCTGTCCGTACTTGCTCTAAGAACAAATTATTCTTTCTTTTTAGATGAACAACTATAGGTGAACAAGGAGAATTTTCAGAAGGCATTGGTGAGCAGTCCTTCTGCGATTGAAGCAGGAGCCTCTCGAGCTATTTGGTAAGTTCTTATATTCCAGATTTGGTTATTGAATTTCATTCTCGTTTATGTGATTATGTTTTCTGCGTGGTTGTGATTCATTTTTTTTTATATTGTTGAGTTAAAACTGGTACAGCTTATGGATGATATGAGTTGGCATACTTATATCATCCGCTGGGCCTCAGTTACGTGCCCGTGTTCCCGTATTCTGGAAAGCGGGATGTGACACCCGGTATACGCATATACACTGGAGAACGGCATCCCATCCGCCCGACTATTCATGATCTTGGAGTCCACTGTCAAATCAATCATAGCCCCGGATTTAGTTAATGCTCGTCTCCATCGCAAGCAACCACAGTCCTGGAGTCCACCATCAAACTGGGTCTATAGTCCTGGAGTCCGCCGTTATACTATATAGAGGCAACCCACTTACGTTTGCCCAAGTTTTATTACATCTCCTCTTAGTGCCTAATCCTTATGTTTAAACATGAATAAATAATACCACCTAGAGCTAGCTTACCCTCCTACCGGTCTTACATAAAAATACTGAGAACGATAGCTCATATTGGCCACTTCTCAAATCAATTATTCATTTTCAACACTTGTCGGTACCTGAGTCTCACCAAGGCTCTAGAATCAACATCTTTTCATGTTTAACATTATGGGGTATGCATACCCTTATAATTCATATTCTCATTTTCATTTATTCATATCTTATTCGATCTTTTAATTTATTCTTATTCCCAACTATGAAGTAAACACTTCTTGGTTGATCACACAACCAACAATTCACTTTAATAAGATACAAAGTTTCCATTTTCATATTCATATATATTTCAATTATAAACCTCAATTCTATTCAAAAGATAGATTTAAATAAAAGAGTCTACTATATGTTTGTAGTAAAAATCACCTAGAATCATCCTCAATTATTTCATCTAAATTCATTTGCAAAACAGTAAGTTCAAAATCAGAAAACTGTAGCTCAAGCTACTTGTAAAAATCATAGTAAATTATATACTTCATGAAACTTTGTGTTCTTTATATTAAAATAAAGATATACAAGTCTACTACAATTTCTTAGTTTTAAGTTTCTCCAACATATTGTATCTAACCCTGAATTCTTCAAAATTTACAGTAGGGTCGAAATATTGAAATACTGCCACTTGTTCAGTCTTGTAAAATTCATTATAAAATTTGTGAAAATTTGATTTCTTAGACTTTACAAAAAGGTTAACGAGTCTACTTCAAGTTCTTAGTTCCGACTTTTCTCAAATTACTTCATTTAAGATATTGAAATGATCAAAATCCGAAATGTGTACAAATTTCCAGCAAGTAGTCAATTGATAACCAGTTCTAAGTTTGGATTGTATTAAAATAGTAAACGACATCCAGAAATTATGAAATTTAAAAGATATATTTCTGACATATACCAGATGTTCCTATAAATTTAGCTCTAGATTCCATCTAATTTATTAGACATAATTTTCTGAAGTGCAAATAAAATTTAAAACAACAACTTTCTTTGCATAAATTAACAACTTTGTGTACAAATTTATATCTAATTCATTTAATCTAATCATGATGTATTACCATGCACCCAACAACACCATTTCAACTTATCTACATGACAATCTTTCAACTAGCATGCATTTCTTTTCATATTCATATCTATTAAACATTCTAAATAATATCATCACAAAATTAACTACAACTCATATAAATTATAAATTTTATGCATCAATTTTCGCACACATGCATACTACTATATTTTAGAAAGTTCAAGAAATCACCCACCTTATTTGAAGAACAAGTGGAAGAAGACTCCTAGAAGGTGGCTCCTAGCTCCAACACAAAAGCTCTTCCTTCTCCTCCTAGCAAAGCCGAGCTCATCTTCCTCTTTGCACTTGCCAAAACCGAAAATGCTCTTACTCTCTTTCTTTTCTTTCTTTTGTTTCTCTTTTGTTTTGATTCTTTGTAAATTGCACACACAAGTAGGAGGATGTATTTATAGGGCTAAATGGTTGAATGAAAAGACACCCATTATCCAAAAATAAATACCCATTATCAACATAAATACCCACACACCAAAAATTAATCATCCACTCACATTTTACTACCACAAACCCCCACCTCTTCTACTTCTTTACAAGCCAACTCTTCATGTGCACACACGTGCACGTGCACACTACGTGCACACACTTCTCATTCCTTTAATTATTTGTTATTAGTCCATTTGTGTGTGTTTATTACATGACAAGTGTGTAGAATTAAAAATACACATTTAAAATGTAAAATAAAGTCATGGGCTTCTCTTTTTAAATTATTAATTTCTAGTGGGCTTTAAAAATAGACTTTGGGCTTATGGGTTTTTAATTAGCAAATAAATAATACAAATGTGAATAAAATGAGAAGAAAAATTGTGTATGACATCTTAGAAAACTTCAGAAATAAAATGCACATAAAAATTTACGTACAATGCAAGTGCCAAATATTAAAAATTAATTTGAGAGAACGAAAAACAATCAAAATACAAAACATGTATATTTAATAATGTTACGAATATTTCATGTAACGAAAAATATACGAAATCGACACGTGTATTGAAAACACGTGCAATACACGTAAAAACACAAAGATTAAAATTAATATCAGAGTTGGCTAAAAGTAGGATAAAAATGAATTTTGAGATGACTGAAAACATGTAAATAATCGGAATACAAATTACGTATGACATTTACATAAAAATAAGTTACGAATATTATTTGTAACAGTACGAAATACACGTACGTAACACACGTACAGTAAAATTATCATAACTCAATTTTGTGGGGTGTTACATCGAGTGCTATTAAGACTACTATATCAGGATATTGTTGATTTGGTAGTGTACGTGCAACTGTGTGTGTACATATAGCATAACTCAGGAAAATTATAGTAGTGTTTAGAGATCTTTTTACAAAATTAAAGAATTGAGAAGAATTTGAGAATTTCATCCGGAATTGATGGACAGTACTAGTACTCAGTCAACTCTAAAGTGATCAATTATATCTTCGATTGTATCTGACAACTTTCAAGAAAAAAGGGAATGTCTAGGTGTGATATTCGCGGTGTAGGTCGGTTGTGGGGCTAGGGCTCGAAGACGGGGTCCCTCTATGAGACTGCTTATTACATACTAGTATTTTACCACCATGAGACCGATTGTGGAGCTTGGGCCCAAGACGGGGTCCCTCCGTGATGGGTGCTCACTTGTCGCAGCTTCCGGGGTGGTGGTCTCAACTGTCGCGGAGCGTCCGGGATGCGAAGAAGGAGGTGGAGGAAAATTTGATTCGGTGTGTAGATTGAGGTGTATAGTTGGGGGCTAGGGCCCGAAGACGGGGTCCCCACATGATCGTTACTGCACAGGATGGGGCTTGGGCCCGCAGAAGGGGTCCCTCCATAAAGTGCATAGAGGGGAGATGTTTGTCTACTTGGTCGGCAGTAGAGAAGTCACACACTGAACTCGGCCTTCCTTAATCCACTGGCACAGACTTTGCAACAACACCGCCACTACGCCCTCATCATTGACCCTGAAATCTACAACGTCCACCGCCCGCAGGGGCGAGAGGTGAAGGCAATTCTTCAAATTGGTTGTGATTTGGTTGGATTTTACGTGAGAGAGAGAGTGAGAGAGTGAGAGAGTGAAGACGTTGCTTCTCACTACTCTATGCAGGTGTCTGTTTGTGTTAGACTATGTCCGTGATTAGGGTTAGAGAGATTTTGGCGACGACTCTCCTTTTGGGTGCGACTCCGATTGTGCCATGTTTGAAGTGGCGTTGATGAGGTAGAAGGAGGGGAGCAGCATATTTTCAAATCCCACAAGATTCGCTTCAGGTGGGTGGACGCGTGCCGTGGAGGTGGGTGCTCGAAGCTTGCTTGACGGATATACAATTAGTTGGTCCTCGTAGGTTAGAGTGAGAGCTGATTATATGTACTGGTCATGTCGCTTTATGTTTTTTTTTCTGTCTGTAGGTTGTATCTTGCTCTAGTATGCTGGGGTTGTTTTGTTAATTTCTTATTAATGAAACATGGTGGCCTTATTCCACCTTTTCCCTAAAAAAAAAAAAAAAAAAATAAAAACTTTCAAGAAAAAATTGTATTTGGAACGCAAACCGTGTATCAAACTGTATTTGGAAGACAAAAGTCCTGCTAGAAGACCTTTGGATCCTATTGAGTTTCTGGTGTATTTAGAGCTTAAAATGAATTATGAAATCCGAGATCCAGTGATGTAGATTGCGAAGCTGACGACGGACTTCCCCTATGTAAGTAAGTCGATATATCTGTTAGAATATCCATATTATACCCTTACTCTTACCATAACTTCGGATTTTTTGTCCTAGTGATAGGGTGCATCACATGGTATGAGAGTAATTCAAGTTAAGATCGATATCCCACTGGCCATGTAATTTAAAGAGTAATATTTTAGCCACTACCAATTTCACTACCATTTCCTTCACTACCTTAGGTGGCATACTCCTATTGGAGAGTTCTCCCTCCTACTCTATCATTCCCTACCTATTGGAATGTGCCACATAAGATAGTGAAGAGAAATGTAGTGAAATTGGTAGTTGCTCTAGCATTACTCTAATTTAAATGTAGTTTTTTAAAAAAAAATAAAAAAAGAAAAAAAATTTACTGCTTCATCTTGGCACCTGTGTGTTATGATATAAATATTAGAGTAATGCTTCATCCACTACCAATTTCACTACCATTTTGTTCACTACCTTAGGTGGTATGCTTTTATTGGAGAGTTCTCCCACCTACTCTATCTTCTCCTACCTATTGGAATGTGCCACCTAAGCTAGTGAACAAAATGGTAGTGAAATTGGTAGTGAATGTAGCATTACTCTAAATATTATACCCTCATCCTTACCATAACTTTGGAATTTTGGTCTGGTGAAACCACTGTTTTAAATTTCCTCCGATAATACCGAAATTTTGGCCGAAATTTCGTTTCGACTAGCTTGCCGATACGAAATCACATATTTTATGCTCTACATCGTTTTGAACCGAAATGTGTAGATTTCAGCGGAAATTATCGAAATATCGGTCGAAAAATTGCCAAAATTGGCGAAATATCAGCCGAAATAGACACAAATGTTATTATGAATATATCAAAAAATTTTGTTTTACTTTTTGCATATATGTCTTTCAATATAGGACCTTAAGCTAAAATAATATCATAATTTCGCATCGCTATTGTTTCTATATATGCAAAGTCAAGTAAATTTATTAACTAATACATTTTTTCTAATCAATGCAAATTCAATTTAGTTATATACTTATATTACATTCTCTTCTATATTATTGTTAAATATGCAAAGATTTACCGTAATAGATTCATGTCATTAGTTACATTATATAGTATATAATAAATGACATGTTGGACATATAATATCTTATTTAGTAACAAAAAAACGTATTTATTGAATATAGGAAATGTACATCCGATATGATCACATTTACCCAAGATCTCCTCCGATATCTCCGATCCGAGACAAAACACCCCTTGCCGAGACAAGTCCGAAATCCGAGATTTAAAACCATGGGTGAAACGGTCTTTCACAATATCATCATCAGATTCTCAAGTTTAGAAGTGTATTCATTAGATTTAGTATACATGGGTTTGAAGAAATCTCTCCAAAAAATTGTCAGTTTGGCATATGATTTCCATTAAGAAATAAACAGAGATGATGTTGGGATGTTTTTTAGATGTTACCACTATTTTGCTCATATAGTAATAGTTTTGATCTAGTAGTATTTAGGTTAGCAAGTTAATCTTAAACTGCATTGACTAATATGAAAGAACTGAGCAAAATAAATTAAATGACATCGCAATGTATCTCTCAAAGAATGTAATCAATTGATCAGGTTATGCGTGAAAATACAATATCGCTCTGTATATTCGCATAGATGAACTTTACTGGAAGAGAAATTAATAGATAAATGTTTTATGTTTGTTTGTTTGTTTTTTTTTTTAATTGTGGGTTAATTTGCAATTGTTAATCCTCTTCATTCAAAGGGGAGAATATTGTTATGCAAAAAAAAAAATAGCATCTTCGTCATTTGAAATATTCCACTCATAAATTTTCTCTTACGGTTTCTTCTCCATCAATTTCTATTTCTAATCAAAGAAATAAGGAAAAAGGGAAGAAAAAAAGAAGAACCTCTTTTTTTCTCTATCAATTTTTCTTTAGTCTTCCATGAATGCAGGCAAGCCACCCACTAGGCTTTCATATGACCAGCCGAAGATTGCCTCCTCGTCCTCATCACGTAGAACTTCCTCGAGGTAAACTCATTATCATCTTTTGAACGACCTTCTGGAAAAATCCGAGTTTGTTTCTATCTCCATCCTCGAACTCATGGTTTCAAGGATGGAGAGAGACAAAAACTCGAGATTTTTTCCACGAGTAAGTTAAGTTTATGAAGGACTTGATAAATAATTCCTGCTATCAACTAATTACCAAATGAATGGCAGAATTATAATCAATGAAAACCACCTAATTATGATTGTTTTCGACTATCTGAAAACCAAACATCTAACAACTCTGACCAACAACCTTCATTCACCGAAGCTCAAATCACACAAATTTTCTCATATTTGTTAAGTGTCTAGCAATAACAACCATAGCATTTGTCCCTGTCAGTAAGAATATATCCCTGAACTTGGATGGTTCTTCGACTCAAGTATTACCAATTGATAAAAGTGGGGGAAAGATAACTAAAGTTATATTGCGCACACCTTCCATGATTTACGGATACTATAGAGTGTCGGATTCAAATATTAGCAATGTGACAATGGAGAAAAACTCATTTCTAATTAAAATACATCTCACTAAGATCATTTGTTTTATTGTTAGGGCTTAAGACTTATTCTCATTAAAGACGAGAAAAAAACGAAAATTAATAACGATACAAGTTTATAGCGCAATCTACATAAATTAAAATCATACATTTTTAAGTTACTAAAAGGTAAAGCTACAACAGACTACAGTTTTGGTATCTCTTACCATATGGAAATTAAACACAAATATTCCTACATTAGCTGGTTAGTTACTCTTACTATATAAAAATCATCACCGATGAGAAATAACATCCAAGTCACCCAGGAAAGAGATGCTTTGTAATATAATTTTAGACCCAGATTGAATGTAAATGAAAACCTAATTTCATTTCTGTTTATATATGTCAAAAGAATGTGCACATATATATTGCACCTGAAACAGAGCATTTTAAATGACACCACCACCTTGACAGCAGACACAAGCAACCAAAATGCCGAGAAGAGCTCCAGCAATGACCTGGGATGGTGTGTGACCGAGAAGCACCTTAAGCTTTCTTTGGCTAATAGGATGTCCTTGAAACAAGTCCTCGACAATCTTGTTAAGTACCTAATGATTGAACAATAAAGGCACAGTCAGTAGCTAATCTGAAAACAGAGTGCCAAAATGAAGTAGTTGATAGTTGCGACATAAACATAAAGCCTGTCAAAATGTACAAATTTCCCACACCTGCCATAAATATATAATACAATTTTGTAGAAGAACAGTAAGGACTAATTCCGAAAAGTGGACTAAATAAACAAATAATTGCAGTAATTTAGACTAATATCATTAAGAGAATGTAATATCTAAATCAAGTGATCTCATCATTTACTTACCTTGCAATACAAGAATACAATAAAAATCAAATTCCCCGTACACTGATATTGTTGGTTATCATTGTAACTATCACCGACTTAGTTTGTCCTAGTTTTCTGAGGTAAGCTGCTTCGCAGCAGATTAGACATTAATTATTGGCAAGAGCTTCAACGTCAGCCACTGTAAAAAATTTTGTTTAAGCTACAGCTAACTTGAACCTGGCATATTTTTTTCTTTTTTTAGCTCCATATCAGGTTTTTCCTTTTTTCATAAACAGCACTCTCAGTTATCATCCCACACAATTAATTTAGTTTCCTATTCCATTGCAAATTATGAAAAAACATTTTCTCTCAAATTACACTGATTCCTCTCATGTTCAATAAACACCATCTTCAATGGATAATGGATCTTATTTGAAACTCAAACTTCTACAAAGAGTAACCGTCCTTTTTACATTATAGTCCTCTTCATTTTAGTCAAATTTAAGATTTAACATGGACTTCTCATTTCTGCACTTGCCTAGTCCTAAATTCACTACAGATTAATCCTGTCTTCTCTCCGTTCTTTAATTTCTCAAATATAAAGCTTTGAACTTAAACGACTTACTGAAAATTATGCCCTGGGTATCTCGGACTTTCAAGTGTATCATGCGAGTTGGCTATTCAGTAAAGAAGTTTTTGGTCCTAACCAAAACAAAGAGGAAGGGGGTGTGTTAAACAGGCAATTTATCAAGGGAAAAGATCCTTCCATAGTAGTAGCTTGAGCAGAGCTGAGACAGCTATCCAGTTAAATTTGTCAAATTCCCTGAAAGCATTCAATGTTGCTTTCTTTTCTTCAGAAACGTGTTCTAGAGGCTAAAATAGTATGTGTACCCCCAGTGTGTAACGAAGTGACCATTGGGCTGTCCAATGTTAAGGTATAATACCTAGCAAGTAGGTATTGCTTACACTGCCTAGTTATACAGAGTATTGCCAACAATACCTAGTTATTGAAGGTATTCCTCGTATACAACAAAAGAACAAAGTTCAAGAGCCTATTCAACATAAAGGATTAGCTTATACATGTTCCAAAATTTAAGGCTTTGGCAGTTCTAACCATTTTTGGCCTTATACATGAGTCTTTTACCTTTTAATTACAATGGAAAGCAAAATTAATTGAACCAAAAAGGCCAAGTGTGGGATTTTTGTTGGAAACAATTCAGGCCACAAGGAAAAACAATCTCATAAGCTTTCCATGTGATGGATAGACAGATACTCGAAGTAGTCTCCTGATCAATTTGTTGGATTTATGTGAAGATAGAGTGAAGCGAGAAAAGGTTCGAAGCTAAGGTCGAGATGAAGAGGAGTTATTGTTTGCAGGCTTAGAAGAGGGTGACAGTCGACTGCAAAAATAATAACACTATGTTGAAATAATCTGATTTCCAGACATTATTATTTCAACTGAAGCCGCAGTTTAGAAATGCGGCTTCATTTGGCCTCATATTTTACTATTTTGGCCTTATATTGTGGGCTTTATAGTTTACAGTTTTCGGCCACTTGCGTGAAATTTCATATTTCACTATTTTGGCCTGATTTTGTGGACTTTAGTCTACCGGTTTCTATCATTTACGTGAAATTTCGGATTTCACTATTTTGGCCTCATATTATAAGATTATAGTCCACAGTTCTGGTCATTTTCGTCAAATTTCGTATTTCACTGTTATGACATCATTTGGTGGACTATAATCCATAGTTTTCAGTCATCTTCATGATTTTCGTATTTCGCTGTTCTGGCCTTATTTCATGCGCAACAGTCCACAGTTTTCGGCCACTATTTGTTAAATTTCGTATTTCATAATCATGGGCTCATTTTTTAGACAATAGTCCACTATTTTTTTTCCCACTTTCGTGAAACACCATATTTCACAGTTTTCATTTTATTTTTGTGTGCTAGTATAGTCCACAGTTTCGGGCACTTCCGTGAAATTTCAAAGTTCACTGTTTTTGCCATATTTGTGAGCTATATAATTCACTGTTTCTGGCCACTTTCGTAAAATTTCAAATTTCACAGTTTTGACCTGATTTGTGGGCTTATAGTTCACAGGTTTCGGTATTTTCATCAAATTTCGTATTTCACTCTAATTTTGTGGCTGTAGTCCACATTTTTCTGCCACTTTCGTTAAATTTCGCACATCGATGTTATGCCCTCATTTTGTGGGTCAGTCCACAATTTGCAGTCATTTTCGTGAATTTCGTATTTCACAGTTTTTACCTTTTATAGTATACAGTTTTGGATCACTTTCGTTAAATTTCGTATTTCACTGTTAAAGGCTCATTTTGTGGTATATAGCCTACAATTTTCAAATACTTTCATGAAATTTTGTATTTCACTATTTTGACCATATATTATGGGCTATATAGTCCACAATTTTCGGCGATTTTCGTGAAATTTCAAGTTTCACTATTTTGGCCTGATTTTTTGGGTGTCCACAGTTCCTACCGCTTTCGTGAAATTTCGTATTTCATTGTTTTTGCCTCATTTTGTGAACTTATAGTCCACATGTTTCGGTCATTTTCGTCAAATTTTGTATTTCACTGTTAAGGCCTAATTTTGTGGGCTAGTCCACAGTTTTCGACCACTTTTATCAAATTTCGTATTTCACTGTTATGTCCTCATTTCATGGGCTATAGTTGCCACTTCTGTAAAATTTTGTATTTCACTGTTTTGACCTAATTTTATGGGCCATATTTCACACTTTTTAGCCACATTCATGAAATTTTCTATTGTTCTGTTTTGACCGTATTTCGTGAAATTTCGTATTTCACCGTTTTTGCTTCATTTTGCGGGCTATAGTCTATAGTTTCCGACCACTTTTGTAAAATTTCGTATTTTATTTTTTTGCCTCATTTTATGAGCCAATAGTTCACAGTTCTCGGACACTTTCGTGAAGTTTTGTATTTCACTGTTATTGCCTTATTTGTGGGCTATATAGCACAGTTTTAGGTCACTTTTGTTAAATTTCCTATTTCACCGTTTTGACCTCATTTTGTGGACCCACAGACCACAGTTTTCGGCTACTTTCGTAAAATTTGGTATTTCACTATTTTAGCATCTTTTTATAAGCTATATTTCACACTTTTTGGCCACTTTCGTGAAATTTTCTGTTGTTCTATTTTGACCATATTTTGTGGGCTATAGTCCACAGTTTTAGCTTATTTACGTAAAATTTTATATTTCATTGTTTTGGCCTAATTTTGTAGGCATTCACATTCTCTGGCCACTTTCGTTAAATGTTGTATTTCACCGTTTTAGCCTCACTTTGTGGGATATAGTCACAATTCTGAGCCAATTTCGTGTATTTCACTGTTATGGCCTCATTTTGTGTATTGTAGTCCACAGTTTTGGGCCAATTTCGTTAAAATTCGTATTTCATCGTTTTGGTCTCATATGTGGCTATAATCCACAGTTTTCGGCCACTTTCATAAACTTTTGAATTTATCTGTTTTAGCCATATTTTGTGGGCTAGTCCACTGTTTTTGCCTAGTGAAATTTCCTATTAAACTGTTTTGGCCTCATTTTGTGGATTTATAGTCCACAGATTTTTGCCATTTACGTCAAATTTCGTATTTCACTTTTATGGCATAATTTGGAGCTATAGTTCACGATTTACAGCCACTTTCGTACAATTTCGTATTTCACTATTATGGCCTCATTTTGAGGGCTATAGTGCACAGTTTTCGATCATTTCATGAATTTCGTATTTCACTGTTTTTGTCTTATTTTTGTCTTACTTTTGTCACTTTTGTTGAATTTCGTATTTCACAGTTTGGCCTCATTTTTGTGAGCTAGTCCACTATTTTTTGCCACTTTCGTAAAATTTCGTATTTCACCATTTTGAACTCATTTTGTTGGCAACAGTCCATAATTTTCGGCAACTTTCGTGAAATTTTGAATTTATCTGTTTTAGCCATATTTTGTAGGCTATATAATCCACAATTTTGGCAAATTTCGTGAAATTTCATATTTCACTGTTTTGACCAGATTTTGTGGGTAGTTTCGATCATTTTCATCAAATTTCGTATTACTCTCTAATTTTATGGCTATAATACATAGTTTTCTACCACTTTCCTTAAATTTTTTATTTCACGGTTCTAGCCTCATTTTGTAGGCTATAATCCATAGTTTTCGATAAATTTCGTGAATTTCGTATTTTGGACTATAGTCCACAGTTTTCGGTCACTTTTGTTAAATTTTGTTCTTCATTGTCATGGGCTCATTTTGTGAGCTGTAATCCACAATAAAGGTGAATTTTGTATTTCATCTTTACTTTCGTTAAATTTTGTATTTCACCTTTACTTTTGTTAAATTTTGTATTTCACTGTTAAATTGTGTGCTTTGTGTGCTTGTTCTTGGTTTGGTCTAGTTGCTTGGTTATTCGTTATGATCGGTTATCGCCTCTCTACAATCCCCCCGCTCTGCTTAATTCCCTAACACAATTCTATAGCCATCTCAGAGAACTGACCAAATGCTTCAAAAGTAGGCAAATGTAAAGGTAGATCTCAATGCCAAATAGCTTAAATTGATACTCTAAAAGAAGAAAAAAACTACTATGGAGGTTGAATTGCAAACGTTATTCAAGTGTTCATCACTTGATTGCAGCTACGTCAAGCTGAGAAATTGTTAGTTGAGGGGGCAGTAACATTCCCTTGACAAAAATCAGAAACCTTGATAACAATCAAATAAAGAAGAAGATAAGTAGATAACTACTCTCACCTCAGCCTGCATTCCGGCGTGGCGCCTCACCCCAATGGCATCATACATAACAATCAAGCTAAACCCCAAAGTCACCGGAAAAAGCGAATCCCCGACCCCATGGCAGAAGCCCACGGCGGCAGTGAGCGCGGTGCACAGCGCAGAGTGAGAGGAGGGCATCCCTCCGGAGCTCATCAGCAACTCCAAATCCCACCTCTTTTCAACAAAAAAGTTCAACACCACCTTCATGGACTGGGCCAGAGCCCAGGCCACCAGACCAGAGAAGAAGGTGGGGTTCTTGGATAAGGTCAGTAAGAATGGGCTCATTTTCTCTTTGGAGGCGGAGAACGCGGCGGAGGTGGACATGATGAGGGAGGAGGGGGTGGTGCTGGTGGAGAGTTTAAGGGCGACGGTTTTGAGACTGCGGAGAGGGACAGGGATTTGGGGTTTGAGTGGGAACTGGAAGATGGAGAGGAGGGGTTTGAGGAAGGTGGTGGTGGATTCCATGGATTGATTATGAGGAGGATTGAGTTTGTGTAGAGTTCGGTTTAATGATGTATGTGTACCACTTTTTGGAGGGGAGGGGGGAATATTTTTGTTTTTGGGGGATTATTCTGGAATCATCCATCTCGTGACCGTGAGAGTGACCGAGTGAGAGTGAGATTGGCCTGTATAATTGGCCACTTTTAAAAAATATTTTTGATTATAGACCAGTTGGAAAACTATTAGCACTCCTGGGCTACTTTATGCCATGTTAGTAGCAGAAGCTATTCTTATTAGCAATTTCCTCATTTTGAATTGCTAATAGGAATAGCGGCATATATTTTAAAATAATTTTTGTTTGTTGTCGTTATTTCGATTAGCGACCAAAGCATATATGAAGTCGCTAATGAGATTAGCGATCTTTATTGAACTGTATTATAATGCTTAGCAAAATCTAGAGAACTTTGCTTTCTGAAAAAATAGCAATCAATTAATTTTTGAAACTGTACAAAAGTTGTTATTCGGAATAGACGCATTTATTGTACAAAGGTCGTTATTCTGAATAGAGGCCATAGTTGTGTGACTATTTTGCAAATTTTACAAAGAATAAGGAGATTGAGTTTCCTACTGTGATCGCTATTGCGAATAACCACCGAAGTATACTAAGGTCGCTTTTTATAAAAAAAAAATCCCAATAGAGCAAAAATTATCCAGAAATCGCTAAGTATCTCAATACATTCATTTGAGGTCGCTAATCTCATTAGCGAGCTCATATATACCAAGGTCGCTAGTGGAAATAGCGACGGCAAACAAAAAAATTCAAATATTTTAAAACATATGCCGATATTTTCATTAGCTGCTATCAAAATGAAGAGGTCACTAATAAGAATAGCGGCCGATGTTGATGTTGCACAAAGTAGTCCACGAACGCTAATAGTTTCGAAATTGGTCCATAATCGTAAATATTTTCAAAAAGTGGCCTATTACGGCAAAAAATTCCTTGTATAATCCTCTGTGGGTTGGGTTTGGTTTGGTTTGGAAAAAAAAATATTGGATGGGAACAGTTGCAACCATGAAGGAAAAAAAAAAAAAAAAAAATTTCGATACACCATAAATTTTACCTCACTCACATGCTCATGTTTGTGGTGGACAATATCCAATCCATCTAACCTGTATGCTACGCAATAGAGTCTGTGTGACATCGGTTTGTTTGTTGAACAGCACCATCTATTTTCTACACGGCAGTGGAGGTCTATTTCTAGAAATTAAGAAAATTTTCTTACCATTGGCACTCATGCTTGTCACATTGCCTCTTTTCTGTTAAATTTGTTTCCTCCATCTCTCACTAAATCTAAATGAGAGATACCAAAGACTGGGGGGATGGCTCATGGGAGTGTCTCGTGGTGATATTCCACAATCGTTATCCACGGAAGGTATTCCTTGTTGACGAGTCCATTTCCATTTTCTGATGATTGCTTTGTTATTGCTACTTCCTACTTCCTATCGTGGTTAGTGAGTTTGCATTCTGTAGAATCAAAGACGAGACATAGACGTTGATAACACTCACGGGCTTACCATCGCCCATTAAGTTTTATGTCGCGGGGATGGAAACAGAGGCAGTCGTAGTTATTTTGTAGAGAAGTCTTTCAGTGAAACTGGTTTTCAGATAATTTCAGGGAAGTCTTCTAGTTGGATGAAAATGGAGAACGATACAGCTGGGTTGAGATATCGAGTATTGGGGATTCTGCTATCTTTCTGTCCGCGAAAAGTTCTGCAGCTGTTCGTGCATAGGCTATCCTGGATGAATAAGAAGATAGATTGTATCAATGGCTCGGTCTGAGAATTATCAGCCGGGGAGTGGGCGCAGTACATTGATTTTGGATTATAGAAGTCACTGAAATTTTTAGGCATGTCAATAAATAACGTGTAGTATCATTTACTTTAATTAACTTCATTTTGATAATTTAGCCTTCATATGTTCGACAGCAAAGTTAGGGAATCGAGGGTTATAGTTGTTGACATGAAACGGCATAGTTAGAAAATGCATAAAGTTAACCCCTTTTAGACAGTAAGTGCATATTATTGTTAACCCTTTATATACGTATAACAACGGTATGAATCAAGAAAACATTCCAAGGTGAACATAGTTTCATGTCAATAACTATAGCAACAATAACCAAAGATTATTCCACATTTTGAGATGGCGAGAAGAACAACAAATGGAGCAAGCCTCATTTCTCAATCTTTGATGTTGGACATATGAATTCATTGAAGACTAAATCATCGAAATGATGTTAGTAAATAAAATGCCATTACATGTTATTGACTGTCATATGCCAAAAAAATTTAAGTCTTTCATAAGCAAAAGAACTTACAATGTTTCTTTGTTGCAAAAATGTCATTACATGTTATCATGATGTCATGATGTTCAACAAGGTGAAATCTCTCCTCCAGAAGCACAAGCTCAACTTAGATCTAATATCAGTATCAAGAGACACGTAACATATAGATGAGAACACTTCATTCAGTAATAGATACATAAAAAAATTACTTATGCAAGAACTAGTCTTGCCTTGGTTGACATTGTCATTTGTGACTTCAACAACATTTGCTACCATTTACGCTCTAACACGTAACATTTCGAAGATTAACCAATACATATAAAGATACGCTTACAATACCAGATAACACAAACAACTGAATACTGAAGGCTAAACGGTAAAAACATGCAAATACCGAAATATGTCAAATTACTAAACTAATACATACTAACATGCCTTATTGCTTCGCCATCTAAAGAAGAGTCGGTGTAATCCAAATACTGTGTCTCCTGACTTTCATTTTGTCTTCCAATGAGAAACTCATCTGCTCATACTTCTTTTTCATATTAAACTCATCTGCTCATACTTCTTTTTCATATAGTCAGTTTTTGGCCACTTTTAAGAGATTTTTTATTTCCCACATTTTGTGTGCTATATAGTACAATATTTTCGATCACTTTCATGAGATAACGTATTTTACTGTTTTGACCTCATTTTGTGTGTTATTGTTCACTGTTTCTAGCTGTTTTCGTGAAAATTTGTATTTGACTGTTTTGGCCTCATTTGTGCGCTATAGTCCATAGTTTTCGGCCACTTTCGTGAGAATTATTATTTCTCTCATTTTCTGGGCAGTTGTACATGGTTTTCGATCACTTTCTTGAGATTTTGTAATTTACTATTTTTGCCTCATTTTGTGGGTTATAGTCCACAGTTTCCGTTCGTTTCGTGAAATTTGGTATTTGACTTTTTTGGCCTCATTTTGTGGGCTATAGTCCACAGTTTTCGGTCACTTTCGTGAGATTTTTTATTTTTTACATTTTGTTGGCTATAATACACTTTTTTCGATCACTCATGATATTTCGTATTTTACTGTTTTGGCCTCATTTTGTGGGTTATAGTTCTCAGTTTCCGACCGCCTTCGTGAAATTTTGTATTTGACTGTTTCAGCCTCATTTGTGGGCTATAGTTCACAGTTTTCGGCCACTTTCATGAGATTTTTTATTTTCCTCATTTTGTGGGCTATGGTACAGTGTTTTCACTTTTCGATCACTTTCATGAGATTTCGTATTTTACTGTTTCGGTCTCATTTTGTGGGTTATAGTCCACAGTTCCCGGACGTTTTCATGAATTTCTGTATTTGACTTTTTTAGCCTCATTTGTGGGCTATAGTCTACTGTTTTCGGCTACTTTCGTGAGAATTTTTATTTCCCTCATTATGTGGGCTATAGTACACTGTATTCGATCACTTTCATGAGATTTCGTATGTTACTGTTTTGGGCACATTTTGTGGGTTATATATAGTCCACAGTTTTCAGCCGTTTTCGTGAAAATTTGTATTTGACCGTTTTAGCCTCATTTGTGGGCTATAGTCCATAGTTTTTGGCCCCTTTCGAGAGATTTTTTATTTCCCTCATTTTGTGGGCTATAGTACTCTTTTTTCGATCACTTTCATGAGATTTCGCATTTTACTGTTTTGGCCTAATTTTGTGGGTTATAGTCCACAGATTCCGGCCATTTTTGTGAATTTTTGTATTTACCTTTTAAAGTCACATTTGAGGGCTATAGTCCACAGTTTTTGACCACTTTCGTATGATTTTTTGTGTACCTCATCTTGTGGACTACCGTCCACTGTTTCCAGCTGTTTTCCTGAAATTTTGTATTTGACTGTTTTAGCATTATTTGTGGGTTATCCACAGTTTTCGAACACTTCCGTGATATTTTTTATTTTCCTCATTTTGTGGGCTATAGTACACTGTATTCAATCACTTTCATGAGATTTCATATTTTACTGTTTTGGACACATTTTGTGGGTGATAGTCCACAGTTTCCGGCCGTTTTCATGAAAATTTGTATTTGACCGTTTTAGCCTCATTTGTGGGCTATAGTCCACAGTTTTCGGCCACATTTGTGGGATTTTTATTTCCCTCATTTTGTGGACAATAGTACACTGTTTTCGTTTAATTTCATGTATTTTACTGTGTTGGCCTCATTTTGTGGTTTATTGTCCACAGTTTCCGGCCGTTTTCGTGAAAGTTTGTATTCGAATAATTTAGCCTCATTTGTGGGCTATAGTCTACAGTTTTCGGGGACTTTCGTGAGATTTTTTATTTCCCTCACTTTGTGGGCTATAGTACACGGTTTTTGATTAATTTCATGAGATTTCGTATTTTACTGTTTTGGCCTCATTTTGTGGATTAGTCCACAATTTCCGACCGTTTTCGTGAATTTTTGTATTTAACTTTTTTAGCCCCATTTGTGGGCTATAGTCCATAGTTTTCGGCCACTTTCAGAAGATTTTTTAGGTCCCACATTTTGTTGGCTATCGTCCACTGTTTCTAGTTGTATTCGTGAAATTTTGTATTTGACCGTTTTAGCCTTATTTGTGGGCTATAGTCCGCAGTTTTCGGCAACTTTCGTGAGACTTTTTATTTTCCTCATTTTGTGAGCTATGATGGTACGCTGTTTTCGATCACTTTCTTGAGATTTCGTATTTTTCTGTTTTGACCTCATTTTGTGGGATATAGTCCACATTTTCCGGCCATTTTCGTGAATTATTGTATTTTACATTTTTAGCCTTAATTGTGGGTTATATAGTCCACAATTTTTGGCCATTTTCGTGAGATTTTTATTTCTCTCATTTTAAGGGCTATAGTGTACTGTACTCGATCACTTTCATGAGATTTCGTATTTTACAAATTTTGCCTGATTTTGTGGGTTATAGTCCACAGTTTCCGGTCATTTCGTGAAATTTTTTATTTGACTGTTTTAGCCTCATTTGTGGGCTATAGTCCAAAGTTTTCGGCCCATTTCGTGAGATTTTTTTTCCCCTCATTTTGTGGGCTATAGTACTCTTTTTTCGATCACTTTCATGAGACTTCACATTTCACTGTTTTGGACTCGTTTTGTGAGTTATAGTCCACAGTTTCCGGCCGTTTTCGTGAATTTTTGTATTCGAATTTTTTTTGCCTAATTTGTGGGCTATAGTCCACAGTTTTTGGCCACTTTTGTGAGAATTTTTATTTTCCTCATTTTGTGGACTATAGTACACTGTATTCGATCACATTCATGAGATTTCGTATTTATTGTTTTGGCCTCATTTTGTGGGTTATAGTCCACAGTTTCCGGTCGTTTTCGTGAAATTTTGTATTTGACTGTTTTAGCCTCATTTGTGGGCTATAGTCCACAGTTTTCGGCCCCTTTCGAGAGATTTTTTATTTCCCTCATTTTGTGGGCTATAGTACTCTTTTTTCGATCACTTTTATGAGATTTCGCATTTTACTATTTTGACATAATTTTGTGGGTTATAGTCCACAGCTTCCGGCCATTTTCGTAAATTTTTGTATTTACCTTTTAAAGTCACATTTGAGGGCTATAGTCCACATTTTTTGGCCACTTTCGTATGATTTTTTATGTACATCATTTTGTGGACTACCGTCCACTGTTTCCAGTTGTTTTCCTGAAATTTTGTGTTTGACTGTTTTAGCCTTATTTGTGGGTTATCCACAATTTTCGGCCACTTTCGAGATATTTTTATTTTTCTCATTTTGTGGGCTATAGTACACTGTATTCGTTCACTTTCATGAGATTTCGTATTTTACTGTTTTGGGCACATTTTGTGGGTGATAGTCCACAGTTTCCGGCCGTTTTCTTGAAAATTTGTATTTGACCGTTTTAGCCTCATTTGTGAGCTATAGTCCACAGTTTTCGGCCACATTTGTGAGATTTTTATTTCCCTCATTTTGTGGACAATAGTACACTGTTTTCGTTTAATTTCATGTATTTTACTGTGTTAGCCTCATTTTGTGGGTTATTGTCCACAGTTTCCAGTCGTTTTCGTGAAAGTTTGTATTCGAATGTTTTAGCCTCATTTGTGGGCTATAGTCCATAGTTTTCGGCCACTTTCGTGAGAATTTTTATTTCTCTCAATTTGGGGGCTATAGACACTGTTTTCGTACAATTTAATGAGATTTCGTATTTTACTGTTTTGGCCTCATTTTGTGAGTTATAATTCACAGTTTCCGGTCGTTTTTTTTAAAAATTTTGTATTTGACTGTTTTAGCCTCATTTGTGGGATATAGTCCACAATTTTCGGCCATTTTCGTGAGATTTTTTATTTCCCTCATTTCTGTGCTATATTACATTGTTTTCGATCAATTTCAAGAGATTTCGTATTTTACTATTTTGGCCTCATTTTGTGGGTTATAGTCCACACGTTCCGGTCGTTTCGTGAACTTTGGTATTTGACTTTTTTGGCCTCATTTGTGGGCTATAGTCCACAGTATTCGGTCACTTTCGTGAGATTTTTTATTTCCCACATTTTGTTGGCTATAGTACACTTTTTCCGATCACTTTCATGAGAATTCGTATTTTACTTTTTTGGTCTCATTTTTGTAGGTTATAGTCCTCAGTTTTCGGCTGTTTTCATGAAATTTTGTGTTTGACTGTTTTAGCCTCATTTGTGGGCTATAGTCCACAGTTTTCGGCCACTTTCGTGAGATTTTTTTTTTCTTCATTTTGTGGGCTATGGTACACCGTTTTCGATCACTTTCAAGTGATTTCGTATTTTACTGTTTTGGCCTAATTTTGTGGGTTATAGTCCACAGTTTCCGGCTATTTTCGTAAATTTTTGTATTTGACTTTTTTAGCCTCTTTTGTGGACTGTAGTCCACAGCTTTCTGCCACCTTCGCGAGAATTTCAATTTCCCTCATTTTGTGGTCTATAGTACACTGTATTCGTTCACTTTCATAAGATTTCGTGTTTTACTGTTTCGGGCACATCTCGTGGGTTATAGTCCACAGTTTCCGACCGTTTTCGTAAAAAATTGTATTTGACCGTTTTAGCCTCATTTGTGGGCTATAGTCCACAGTTTTTGGCTACTTTTGTGAAATTTTTTATTTCCCTCATTTTGTGGACTACAGTACACTGTTTTCGATTAATTTCATGAGATTTCGTATATTACTATTTTGGCCTAATTTTATGGGTTAAAGTCCAAAGTTTCCGACTGTTTTCGTGAATTTTTGTATTTGACTTTTTAGCCTCATTTGTGGGCTATAGTCCACAGTTTTCGGCCACGTTCGGAAGATTTTTTATGTCGCCCACTTTGTGGGCTATCGTCCACTGTTTCCAGTTGTTTCGTGAAATTTTGAATTTGACTGTTTTAGCCTCATTTGTGGGCTATAGTCCAAATTTTTCGGCTACTTTCCTGAGATTTCTTATTTCCCACATTTTGTGGGCTATTGTACACTGTTTTCCATCCCTTTCATGAGATTTCGTATTTTACTGTTTTGGCCTCATTTTCTGGGTTATAGTCCAAAGTTACCGGCTATTTTCGTAAATTTTTGTATTTGACTTTTTAAACCTCATTTATAGGCTATAGTTCACAGTTTACGGCCACTTTCATGAGATTTTTTATTTCCCTCATTTTGTGGGCTATAGTACACGGTTTTCAATCAAGTTTATAAGATTTTGTATTTTACTATTTTGGCCTGATTTTGTGGGTTATAATCACAGTTTCTGGCCGTTTCATGAAATTTTGTATTTGACTATTTTAGCCTCATTTGTGGGCCCACCGTTTTCGGCTCCTTTCTTGAGAATTTTTATTTCCCACTTTTTTTGGTCTATAGTACACTTTTTTCGATCACTTTCATGAGATTTCGTATTTTATTGTTTTGGCCTAATTTTGTGGGTAGTCCACAGTTTCCGAATGTTTTCGTGAATTTTTGTATTCGACTTTTTTAGCCTCATTTGTGGACTATAGTCCACAGTTTTCTGCCACTTTGGTGAATTTTTTTTCCCCTCATTTCGTGGGCAATAGTACACTGCATTCGATCACTTTCATGAGATTTTGTATTTTACTGTTTTGGCCTCATTTTGTGGGTTATATTCCACTGTTTCCAGTCGTTTCGTGAAATTTTGTATTTGACTGTTTTAGCCTAATTTGTGGGCTATAGTCCACAGTTTTCGGCCCCTTTCGTGAGATTTTTATTTCCCTCATTTTGTGTGCTGTAGTACTCTTTTTTCGATCACTTTCATCAGATTTCGTATTTACTGTTTTGGCCTCATTTTGTGGGTTATAGTCCACAGCTTCCAGCCGTTTTCGTGAATTTTGTATTTGACATTTTTAGCCTCATTTGAGAGATATAGTCCACAATTTTCGGCCACTTTCGTATGATTTTTTATGTACGTCAGTTTGTTTGATATCATCCACTGTTTCCTGTTTTATTCATGAAATTTTGTATTTGACTATTTTAACCTAATTTGTGGGCTACAGTCCACAGTTTTCGGCCACTTTCGCGAGATTTTTTATTTCCCTCATTTTTTAGGCTATAGTACACTGTATTCAATTACTTTCATGAGATTTCGTATTTTACTGTTTTGGCCTCATTTTGTGAGTTATAATCCACAGTTTTCTGCTGTTTTCGCGAAAATTTGTATTTGACCGTTTTAGCCTCATTTGTGGGCTATAGTCCTCAATTTTCGGCCATTTTTGTGAGATTTTTTAATTCCCTCATTTTTTGGTCTATATAGTACATTGTTTTCGATCACTTTCACGAGATTTCGTATTTCACTGTTTTGGCCTCATTTTGTGGGTTATTGTCCACTGTTTCCGGCCGTTTTCGTGAAAATTTGTATTTGACTGTTTTGACCTCATTTGTGTGCTATAGTCCATTGTTTTCGGCCACTTTGTTGAGAATTTTTATTTCTCTCATTTTCTGGGCTATTGTACACTGTTTCCAATCACTTTTTTTGAGATTTCGTATTTTACTAATTTGGCCTCATTTTGTGGGTTATAGTCCACTGTTTACGGTCGTTTCGTGAAATTTGGTATTTGACTTTTTTAGCCTCATTTTGTGGATTATAGTCCACAGTTTTTTCTCACTTTCGCGAGATTTTTTATTTCCCACATTTTGTTGGCTATAGTAAACTTTTTTCGATTATTTTCATGATATTTCGTATTTTACTGTTTTGGCCTCATTTTGTGGGTTATAGTCCTCAGTGTCCGGCCGTATTCGTGAAATTTTGTGTTTGACTGTTTCAGCCTCATTTGTGGGCTATACTCCACAGTTTTCGGCCACCTTCGTGAGATTTTTTTATTTTCATCATTTTGTGGGCTATGGTACACCGTTTTCGATCACTTTCAAGAGATTTTGTATTTTACTGTTTTGACATCATTTTGTGGGTTATAGTCCACAGTTTCCGGCCATTTTCGTGAATTTTTGTATTTGTCTTTTTTAGCCTTATTTGTGGGCTATAGTCCACAGTTTTCGGCCACTTTCGTGAGAAATTTTATTTTTCTGTTTATGTGGGCTATTGTACACTGTATTCGATCACTTTCATGAGATTTCGTATGTTACTGTTTTGGGCACATTTTTTTGGGATATATGTAGTCCACAGTTTCCGAGCGTTTTCGTGAAAATTTGTATTTGACCGTTTTAGCCTCATTTGTTGGCTATAGTCCACAATATTTTCAGCCACTTTCGTGAGATTTTTTTTCCTCACTTTGTTTGCTATGGTACACTGTTTTTGATTAATTTAATGAGATTTCGTAGTTTACTGTTTTTGCCTCATTTTGTGGGTTATAGTCTATAGTTTCCGGCCGTTTTCGTGAATTTTTGTAGTTGACTTTTTTAGCCTCATTTGTGCGCTATATTCCACAGTTTTCGGTCACTTTCGGAAGATTTTTTGTCCCTCGTTTTGTGGTCTATCGTCCACTATTTCCAGTTGTATTCGTGAAATTTTGTATTTGACTATTTTAGCCTCATTTGGAGGCTATAGTCCACAGTTTTCGGCCACTTTCGTAATATTTTTTATTCCCCTCATTTTGTGGTCTATGGTACAATGATTTCGATTACTTTCTTGAGATTTCGTATTTTTTTTGTTTTGGTCTCATTTTGCGGGTTATAGTCCACAGTTTCCGGCCATTTTCGTGAATTTTTGTATTTGACTTTTTTAGCCTCATTTGTGGGCTATAGTCGACTGTTTTCGGAACTTTCGTAAGAATTTTTATTTCCCTCATTTTGTTGGCTATAGTACACCGTTTTCGATCACTTTAATGAGATTTCGTATTTTACTGTTTTGGCCTCATTTTGTGGGCTATAGTCCACAGTTTCCGGCCGTTTTCGTGAATTTTTGTATTTCACTTTTTTGCCACATTTTTGGGCTATAGTCCACATTTTTCGGCCACTTTCGTGAGAATTTTTATTTCTCTCATTATGTGGGCTATAGTACACTGTATTCGATCACTTTCATAGGATTTCGTATGTTACTGTTTTGTGCACTTTTGTGGGTTATATATAGTCCACAGTTTTCGGCCGTTTTCGTGATAATTTGTACCGTTTTAGCCTTATTTGTGGGCTATAGTCCAAAGTTTTCGGCCAATTTTGTGAGACTTATTATTTCCCTCATTTTGTGGGCTATAGTACTCTTTTTTCGATCACTTTTATGAGATTTCGTATTTTACTATCTTGGCCTCATTTTGTGGGTTATAGTCCATAGTTTTCGGCCATTTTCGTGAGTTTTTGTATTTGACTTTTTTAGCCTCATATGTGGGCTATAGTCCACACTTTTTGGCCTATTTTGGAAGATTTTTATGTCCCTCATTTTGTGGGCTATTGCACACTATTTCTAGTTGTATTCGTGAAAATTTGTATTTGACTGTTTTAGCCTCATTTGTGGGCTATAGTCCACAGTTTTCAGGCCACTTTCGTGAGATTTTTTATTTCCCTCATTTTGTGGGCTATGGTACAATGTTTTCAATCACTTTCTTGAGATTTCGTATTTTTCGGTTTTGGCCTCATTTTGTGGGTTATAGTCCACAGTTTCCGGTCGTTTCGTGAATTTTTGTATTCAACTTTTTTAGCCTCATTTGTGGGCTACAGTCCACAGTTTTCGGCCACTTTCGTGAGAATTTTTATTTCCTTCATTTTGTGTTCTATAGTATAATGTATTCGATCACTTTCATGAGATTTCGTATTTCACTATTTTGGCCTCATTTTGTGAGCTATATAGTACATTGTTTTCGATCACTTTTATGAAATTTCGTATTTTATTGTTTTGACCTCATTTTGTAGGTTATAGTCCACAGTTTCCGGCCGTTTTAGTGAAATTTTATATTTTACTGTTTTAGCCTCATTTGTGGGCTATAGTCCACAGTTTTCCGCCACTTTCATGAGATTTTTTATTTCCTTCATTCCTGTGCAATAGTACACTGTTTTCGATCAATTTCTTGAGATTTCGTAGTTTACTATTTTGGCCTCATTTTATGGATTATAGTCCACAATTTTCGGTCGTTTCGTGAAATTCGGTATTTGACGTTTTTAGCCTCATTTTGTGGGCTATAGTCCACAGTTTTCGGACACTTTCGTGAGATTTTTTATTTCCCACATTTTGTTGGCTATAGTACACTTTTTCCGATCACTTTCATGAGAATTCGTATTTTACTTTTTTGGTCTCATTTTTGTAGGTTATAGTCCTCAGTTTTCGGCCGTTTTCATGAAATTTTGTATTTGACTCTTTTAGCCTCATTTGTGGGCTATAGTCCACAGTTTTCGGCCACTTTCGTGAAATTTTTTATTTTCCTCATTTTGTGGGCTATGGTACACTGTTTTTGATCACTTTCATGAGATTTTGTATTTTACTGTTTTGACCTCATTTTGAAGATTATAGTCCACAGTTCTCGGCCGTTTTCGTGATTTTTTGTATTTGACTTTTTCAGCTTCATTTGTGGGCTATATGCCACAGTTGTCGGCCACTTTCGTAAGAATTTTTATTTCCCTCATTATGTGGGCTATAAGTACACTGTATTCGATCACTTAATGAGATTTCGTATGTTACTGTTTTGGGCACATTTTGTGGGTTATATATAGTCGACAATTTTCGGCAGTTTTCATGAAAATTTGTTTTTGATCGTTTTAGCCTCATTTATGGGCTGTAGTCCACAGTTTTCGGTCACTTTCGTGAGATTTTTTATTATCCTCACTTTGTTTGCAATAGTACACTGTTTTTGATTAATTTCATGAGATTTCGTATTTTACTGTTTCGGCCTCATTTTGTTGGTTATAGTCTAGAGTTTCCGGCCGTTTTCGTGAATTTTTGTATTTGACATTTTTAGCCTCATTTGTAGGCTATAGTCCACAGTTTTCGGCCACTATCGGAAGATTTTTTATGTCCCTCATTTTGTGCGCTATTGTCCTCTATTTCTAGTTGTATTCGTGAAATTTTGTATTTGATTGTTTTAGCCTCATTTGTGGGCTATAGTCCATAGTTTTCTGCCACTTTTTTGAGATTTATTATTTCCCTCATTTTGTGCGCTATGGTACATTGTTTTCGATCACTTTCTTAAGATTTCGTATTTTTTTTTGTTTTGGCCTCATTTTGTGGGTTATGTCCACAGTTTCCGGCCGTGTGAATTTTTGTATTTGACTTTTTTAGTCTCATTTGTGCACTATAGTCCACAGTTTTCAGTCACTTTCGTGAGAATTTTTATTACCTTCATTTTGTGGGCTAAGTACACTATATTCATTCACTTTCATGAGATTTCGTATTTTACTATTTTGGCCTCATTTTGTGGGTTAAGTCCACAGTTTCCAGTCGTTTTGCCAAATTTTGTTTTTGACTGTTTTAGCCTCATTTGTGGGCTATAGTCCACAGTTTTCGGCCCATTTTGTGAGATTTTTTTATTTCCCTCATTTTGAGGGCTATAGTACACTGTTTTCGAATAATTTCATGAGATTTCGTATTTTACTGTTTTGGGCACATTTTCTGGATTATAGTCTACAGTTTCCGGCCGTTTTCGTGAATTTTTGTATTTGAATTTTTTAGCCTCATTTGTGGGCTATAGCCCACTGTTTTCGACAACTTTCGTAAGGTTTTTTATGTCCCTCATTTGGTGGGCTATCGTCTACTGTTTCCAGTTATTTTCGTGAAATTTTGTGTTTGACTGTTTTAGCCTCATATAGTCAACAGTTTTCGGCCACTTTCGTGAGATTTTTTATTTCCCTCATTTTGTGAGCAATTGTACACTGTATTCGTTCACTTTCATGAGATTTCGTATTTTACTGTTTTGGGGTCTTTTTGTGAGTTATTGTCCACAGTTTCTGGCCATTTTCGTGAAAATTTGTATCTGACAGTTTTCACCTCATTTATGCGCTATAGTCCATAGTTTTCAGCCCCTTTAGTAGGAATTTTTATTTCTCTCATTTGTACACAGTTTTCGATCAATTTAATGTGATTTCGTATTTTTCTGTTTTGGCCACATTTTGTGGGTTATAGTCCATTGTTTCCGGCTGTTTTCGTGAATTTTTTATTCAACTTTTTTAGCCTCATTTGTGGGTTGTAGTCCACAGTTTTCGGCCACTTTCGTGATAATTTTTATTTCCTTCATTTTGTGGGCTTATGTAGAACCCCGTATTTTCAAATATGATTTTAAATATTTGAAAATGAATTTAAATGATTTTCTGGAGATTTAATAAATATTTTCTAAAAGATTTATCTTTTTACACGTGCGAAACACGTACAAATAATTTTGGTGTAAATATACAATTTTATATTTTTAATAAGTTCTCATACTCATTATGGAGTGTATTCTAAATTTTGGGATTTTTCTGAATAAAGAAACCATTTTTACATATATCTCGAAAGAGAGGGGCTTTTATGTAAAAGTCGTTTGGATCTTAAATAAACTATGAAAATTCGTTTTTACTGATATTTTGGTTCTCCATGGTTATCATTTGAATTTAAATACATTTAGATTTTATTTAAAGTCGATTTGGTGAAGATTTAGTCAAAAAGGGTGTTTTTGCAAATGTGGAATTCATGTAGAATTTTGTGCAAATGTTTTTTGGAAAATAAAAGTCAAATATTTTGATTGGAAAATATAATATGTATTATTAGATATTATTTCTGATTTTTCTGGATTTTTATGAATATTTTATGATATGTTTGCAAATATTACAAAAGGGAGGGCTTTTGTGCAAAATCGCCACCCTGAGTGTAAATCCGGATTTTTCCTATTTACTGGGCTGTGCTGGATTGCTGGAAAACTCAGTGATAAGAAGATTTGATTTGGTTTGATTTAGTTAACCTATTTTTAACTAAGATAGGGTTATATATATGAAAGTTATATTTTGGAAGGACCATTTTGCAAATGTATTTCTAAAACCCTAATTCTTTATTTCCGGCCTATATAAAAAGGGATGTGCAGCCGTCATTCGCTGCACAACTCAAGTTTCATTATATTATTAATTCCTAGGTGATTGAAGGGGAGGATTTTAGATCTCACAAAAGAGGGGCTATCTTGTTGGATCTCTTCATTTCTAAGGTGAGTGATATTGTTTTATTTTGATTTGTTTTGTATGTAATATGAACTTTGTCTTGTGGTTTGATTTAAGTGAACAATTGTTTGATTATTGTTTGGCATGTATGTTTATTTAGTACCTTGCATGAAAACGATGCAATGGTTGTTGTTTGTATCATGTATGTGAAATCTAAGAATGTTGAGTAGATCTTGGTTCATAAAATTGTATTGCTAGAAATGCATGTTTATGATTTGAGTATGGTTATGATCAGATGGAGGAACATCTGGATCTTGTGTTTACAAATCAGATTTGGTTTTGAGTTGTGGAAGATATTGAGTATTGAGAAATCCTAATGGAAGAATTAGGAGTTGAGAACATGAGAATTGAGTTTTGAGATATTGGTTGATTGGAGGAAATGTATCCAAACTGAGGATACTTTGAGATTGTTGTTTTATTTGAGTACAAATTATTTTAGTGAACAATAATTGCTTTTGGAAAACCCTAATTTTGATTATCATATACAACCAAAACTAGGCAGTCTGTAGGCCGACAGTCGACTGGTACGACCCAGCTGCTGTGTCTTTAGTTTTCTTAAAAATCCGTTCTGGATAGTCGACTTAGACCCTTTTCAGTCGACTGGTACACTTAGAAATTATTTTTCAAAGTTATCGTAGATTTTTCTCTGGTAAGTCGACTTATGACCTTTTAAGTCGACTTATATTGTATTTTAAGTCGACTTATAACACTTAGAATATTTTCTTAAAGATTTCTGGAATTTCTCTCTGGTAAGTCAACTTATGTTTTTATAAGTCGACTTATGTCTCCTTTAAGTCGACTTATGTATTTATAAGTCTACTTATGATCTGGTAAGTCAACCTATGACTTTTATAAGTCATTTTATATTGTTGGTAAGTCAACTTATGTTTTTATAAGTCATCTTATATTGTTGGTAAGTCAACTTATGTTTTTGTAAGTCATCTTATATTGTTGGTAAGTCAACTTATGTTTTTATAAGTCATCTTATATTGTTGGTAAGTCAACTTATGTTTTTGTAAATCATCTTATATTGTTGGTAAGTCAACTTATGATTTTTGTAAGTCAACTTATAATACTTAACTTATTTTCTGAAAGTTACTGGATTTCTTTCTGGACAGTCGACTGGTGAGTTTTGCAGTCGACTGTAGACACTTAGATCTTACTTCTTAAAGTTGCTAGTTTTCACTCTGGACAGTCGACTGGTGAACTTTTGCAATCGACTGGTACTGATACTTTTCTAAGGTGTTTTGATGTTCTTTAAAAGACTAACTCTTTAAATGTTTTGGATCTATAACCTACTCTTATAAATATTATTCTTCTATAGAACATACGCTTTCAATATATATTATGGTTGGATTTGGATTATGGAATCTATTAAAGACTTGAGTTTTGTTGAGTGGAGAGATTTCTCCTTTATCGTTTGACGATGGATTAGTGAGTTTTGGTTCTGTTTGAGATTTATTGAGATAGGCCTGAGGGGCCTTGGTTAGTTGTTGTTTTGAGTTATTTAGATGTTCGGGTGATGAAGGTCTACGGGCCTATTCCCGGATAGGCAGGGAGGTAATTCTCCGGATAGGCAGGGGGCATTTGTATGTACCGGGTGTATCTGCACACCTTGTGGGGTACACGGCAGGGAGGTAATTCTCCGGATAGGTAGGGTGCATTTGTATGTACCGGGTGTATCTGCACACCTCGTGGGGTACACGGCAGGGAGGTAATTCTCCGGATAGGCAGGGTGCATTTGTATGTACCGGGTGTATTTGCACACCTCGTGGGGTACACGGCAGGGAGGTAATTCTCCAGATAGGCAGGGTGCATTTGTATGTACCGGGTGTATCTGCACATTTCGTGGGGTACACGGCAGGGAGATAATTCTCCGGATGTTGTTTAGACAGGGTACATTTGTATGTACTGGATGTATTCTTAGTTTTATGCTTGTGTTTTCCAGTTTTCCTACACTTGACACTTAGGCTAACTTCACTTGTTGTTTTCATTTCGTGATGTTTTCATGCTTTACATCTTTTGTTATTTCTCATTCATTTATCTTTGTTGTTAATACGTGCTGTTGATGACTTTATGTTTTATGATTAAATTATGTTGTTTTGTTTTTATATCACTCACACCATTTATGGCTGACCCCTTTAGTTTGGGGGTTAGGGATCATCTCTAGCCTCATGTGTTACAGGTTGTTGCTTAGAGTTTGGAGGCTTGGATGCTTGCGTTAGTTTTGAGATAAACTTATGTAACAGAGCTTTGTGTAAAACAATTGTAAAAATATGTGTTGTAAAAAGAGAGTTGTAATTCAAGGTGTCGTAATTCCGCTGTGTTTGAAGAAGATTGTTGTAAAGAAAGTTTGGAATAAAATTATTTGTTGTTTTTGGGCTATGTGTACTATTACATTGAAGTTGATGCTGGGATTGTGCCACGTATTTTCTAAGTTATTATATTAGAAATTCGGGGCGCTACAGCTTAGTACAATGTATTTGATCACTTTCATGAGATTTCGTATTTTACTGTTTTGGCCTCATTTTGTGGGCTATATAGTACATTGTTTTCAATCACTTTCATGAGATTTCGTATTTTATTGTTTTGGCCTAATTTTGTGCGTTATGATCCACAGTTTCCGGCCGTTTTCATGAAATTTTGTATTTTACTAGTTTTAACCTTATTTGTAGGCTATAGTCCACAGTTTTCGGCCACTTTCGTGAGATTTTTTTTTTCCCTCATTTCTGTTCAATAGTACACTGTTTTCGATCAATTTCTTGAGATTTCGTATTTTACTATTTTGGCCTCATTTTGTGGGTTATTGCCTACAATTTCCGGTCGTTTCATGAAATTTGGTATTTGACTTTTTTAGTCTCATTTTGTGGGCTATATTTCACAGTTTTCGGTCACTTTCGTGAGATTTTGTAAATTTCCCACATTTTGTTGGCTATAGTACACTTTTTTCGTTCACTTTCTTGAGATTTCGTATTTTTCTGTTTTGGCCTCATTTTGTAGGTTATAGTCCTTAGTTTCCGGCCGTCTTCGTGAAATTTTTTATTTGACTCTTTTAGCCTCATTTGTGGGCTATAGTCCACAGTTTACGGCCAGTTTCGAGAGATTTTTTATTTTCCTCATTTTGTGGGCTATGGTACACAGTTTTCGATCACTTTCATGAGATTTCGTATTTTACTGTTTTGGCCTCATTTTGAAGATTATAGTCCGTTTTCTTGAATTTTTATATTTGACTTTTTTAGCCTCATTTGTGCACTATAATCCACAGTTTTCGGCCACTTTCATGAATATTTTTATTTCCCTCAGTATGTGGGTTATTGTACACTGTATTCGATCACTTTCATGAGATTTCGTATGTTACTATTTTGGGCACATTTTGTGGGTTAAATATAGTCCACAGTTTCCGACTGTTTTCGTGAAAATTTGTATTTGATCGTTTTAGCCTTTTATGGGCTATAGTCCACAGTTTTCGGCCACTTTCGTGAGATTTTTATTTCCCACTTTGTTTGCTAGGTACACAGTTTTTGATTAATTTCATAAGATTTCGTATTCTACTGTTTTGGTCTCATTTTGTTGGTTTTAGTCCAGAGTTTCCAGCCGTTTTCGTGAATTTTTGTATTTGACTTTTTAGCCTCATTTGTGGGCTATAGTCCACAGTTTTCGGCCACTACCGGAAGATTTTTTATTTCCCTCATTTTGTGGGCTATCGTCCACTATTTCCAGTTGTATTCGTGAAATTTTGTATTTGACTTTTCAGCCTCATTTGTGGGCTATAGTCCATAGTTTTCTGTCACTTTAGTGAGATTTTTTATTTCTCTCATTTTGTGGGCTATAGTACAATGTTTTCGATCACTTTCTTGAGATTTCGTATTTTTCTGTTTTGACCTCATTTTTTGGGTTATAGTCCACAGTTTCCGGCCATTTTGTGAAATTTTGTTTTTGACTCTTTTAGCCTCATTTGTGGGCTATTTGTGCACAGTTTTCGGCCCCTTTCGTAAGATTTTTTATTTCTCTCATTTTGAGAGCTATAGTACACTATTTTCGATTAATTTCATGAGATTTCGTATTTTATTGTTTTGGGCACATTTTCTGGGTTATAGTCCACAGTTTCTGTTCGTTTTCGTGAATTTTTGTGTTTGACTTTTTTAGCCTCATTTGTGGGCTATAGTCGACTATTTTCGGCAACTTTCGTAAGATTTTTTATGTTCCTGATTTTGGGGGCTATCGTCCACTGTTTCCAGTTGTTTTCGAAAAATTTTGTATTTGACAGTTAGCCTCATTTGTGGGCTCTATAGTCCACAGTTTTCAGCCACTTTCGTGAGATTTTTTATTTCCCACATTTTCTGGGGTAGTATTCGTTCACTTTCATGAGATTTCGTATTTTACTGTTTTGGGGCCGTTTTCATGAAAATTTGTATTTGACCGTTTTAGCCTCATTTGTGCGCTATAGTCCATAGTTTTCGACCACTTTAGTGAGAATTTTTATTTCTCTCATTTGTACAGTATTTTCAATCAATTTAATGAGATTTCGTATTTTACTGTTTTGGCCTCATTTTGAGGGTTATAATCCACAGTTTCCGGATTTTGAGGGTTATAATCCACAGTTTCCGGCTGTTCGTGAAATTTTGTATTTGACTGTTTTACCCTCATTTGGGGGCTATAGTCCTCAATTTTCGGCCACTATTGTGAGATTTTCTATTTTCCTCATTTTGTGTGCTATATAGTACAATGTTTTTTATCACTTTCATGAGATTTCGTATTTTACTATTTTGACCGCATTTTGTGGGTTATAATCCACAGTTTTCGGCCACTTTTGGAGGATTTTTTATGTCCCACATTTTGTGGGCTATCGTCCATTGTTTCAGATGGTTTTCGTGAAATTTTGAATTTAACTGTTTTAGCCTCATTTGTGGACTATATAGTCCACAGTTTTTGTCCACTTTCGTGAGATTTTTATTTCCCTCATTTTGTGTGCTATAGTACACTGTTTTCGATCACTTTCATGAGATTTCGTATTTTACTGTTTTGGCCTCATTTTGTGGGTAGTCCACAGTTTCCGGCCTTTTTCGTGAATTTTTGTACTTGACTTTTTAGCCTCATTTGTGGGCTACAGTCCACTGTTTTCGGCCAATTTCGTAAGACTTTTTATGTCCCTCATTTTGTGGGCTTTCGTCCACCATTTCCAGTTGTTTTCGTGAAATTTATATTTGACTGTTTTAGCCTCATTCGTGTGCTATAGTTCACTGTTTTCGGCCACTTTCGTTAGATTTTTTATTTTCCTCATTTTGTGGGCAATAGTGCACTCTAATCGTTCACTTTCATGAGATTTTGTATTTTGCTATTTTGGGCACTTTTTGTGGGATATAGTCCACTGTTTCTAGCCATTTTCGTGAAAATTTGTATTTGACTGTTTTAGCCTCATTTGTGCGCTATAGTCCATAGTTTTCGGCCACTTTCGTGAGAATTTTTATGTCCCTCCTTTTGTTGGCTATCGACCATTGCTTCCAGTTGTTTTTGTGAATTTTTGTATTTGACTGTTTTAGCCTCATTTGTGGGCTATAGTCCACAGTTTTCGACCACTTTCGTGAGATTTTTATTTCCCTCATTTTGTGGGCTATAGTGCATGGTTTTCGATCAATTTCATGAGATTTCATATTTTACTATTTTGGCCTCATTTTGTGGGTCATAGTCCACAGTTTCCGGTCGTTTCGTGAAATTTTGTTTTTGACAGTTTTAGCCTCATTTGTGGGCTATAGTCCACAATTTTCGGCCCCTTTCGTGAGATTTTTTCTTTCCCTCATTTTGTGGGCTATGGTGCCCTTTTTTTGATTACTTCCGCGAGATTTCGTATTTTACTATTTTGGCCTGATTTTGTGGGTTATAGTCCACAATTTTCGTAGTTTTTGTGAATTTTTGTATTTGACTTTTTAGCCTCATTTGTGGGCTATAGTCCACAGTTTTCGGCCACTTTCGTAAGATTTTTTATGTCCCTCATTTTGTGGGCTATCGTCCACTGTTTCCAGTTGTTTTCGTGAAATTTTGTATTTGACTGTTTTTGCCTCATTTGTGGGCCATAGTCCAAGGTTTTTGTCCACTTTCGTGAGATTTTTTTATTTCCCTCATTTTGTGGGCAATAATACACTGTTTTCGATCACTTTATTGATATTTCGTATTTACGGTTTTGGCCTCAATTTGTGGGTTGTAGTCCACAGTTTCCGGCCGTTCTCGTCAATTTATGTATTTGACTTTTTAGCCCTATTTGTGGGCTATAGTTCATAGTTTTCGGTCACTTTCGTAAGATTTTTTATTTCCCTAATTTTGTGGGCTATAGTAAACTATTTTCGATCAATTTAATGAGATTTCGTATTTTACTGTTTTGGCCTCATTTTGTGGGTTATATAGTCCACAGTTTCCGGCTGTTTTCGTGAATTTTTGTGTTTAACTTTTTTTGCCCTATTTGCGGGCTATAGTCCACAATTTTCAGTTACTTTCGTTAGAATTTTTATTTTCCTCATTTTGTGGGCTATAGTACACATTATTTGATCAATTTCATGAAATTTCGTATTTTTCTGTTTTGGGCACATTTTCTAGGTTATTGTCCACAGTTTCCGGCCATTTTCGTGAATTTTTGTATTTGACTTTTTAGCCTCATTTGTGGGCTATAGTCCACCGTTTTCGGCCACTTTCGTAAGATGTTTTTTGTCCCTCATTTTGTTGTCTATCGTCCACTGTTTCTAGTTGTTTTCGTAAAATTTTGTATTTGACTGTTTTAGCCTTATTTGTGGGTTAGTCCACAGTTTTTGGTTACTTTCGTGAGATTTTTAATTTCCCTCATTTTGTGGGCAATAGTACACTGTATTCGTTCACTTTCATGAGATTTTGTATTTTATTGTTCTGAGCACTTTTTGTGGGTTATAGTCCACAGTTTCCAGCTGTTTTCGTGAAAATTTGTATTTGACTGTTTTAGCCTCATTTGTAAGCTATAGTCCCTAGTTTTCGGCCACTTTCGTGAGAATCTTTATTTCTCTCATTTGTACACCATTTTCGATCAATTTAATGAGATATCGTATTTTACTGTTTTGGCCTCATTTTGTGGGTTATAATCCACAGTTTCAGGCTGTTTTCGTGAAATTTAATATTTGATTGTTTTACCCTCATTTGTGGGCTGTAGTCCACAGTTTTCGGCCACTTTCGTGAGATTTTTTATTTCCCTCATTTTTTTGCTATATTACATTGTTTTCGATCAATTTCATTAGATTTCGTATTTTACTATTTTGGCCTCATTTTGTGGGTTATAGTCCACAGTTTTCGGCCAATTTCGGCAGATTTTTTATGTCCCTCATTTTTTGGGCTATCGTCCACTATTTCTAGTTGTTTTCGTGAAATATTTTATTTGACTGTTTTAGCCTAATTTGTGGACTATAGTCCACAGTTTTCGGCCACTTTCATGAGATTTTTTATTTTCCTCATTTTGTGGGCTATGTAGTACATTGTTTTCGATCATTTTCACGAGATTTCGTATTTTATTGTTTCGGCCTCATTTTGTGGGTTATTGTCCACAGTTTCCGGCCATTTTTGTGAAAATTTGTATTTGACTGTTTTAGCCTCATTTGTGCGTTATAGTCCATTGTTTCGACCACTTTCGTGAGAATTTTTATTTCTCTCATTTGTACACTGTTTTCGATCAATTTAATGAGATTTCGTATTTTACTGTTTTGGCCTCATTTTTTGGGTTATAATAGGGGTGCGCATCGGTCGGTATCCGGCCTAATATAGACCATCCACGACCGATCCAAAGAATATCTATTTTTTAATTTTCTTAACCGCAACCAATCCGAACCTTAATTGGATCAGTTTCCATCCAACCCGATTAAGCTCGGTTTGGATTTGATTGGATGGTCGGTTTGGCGTGCTACTTTTCACCTTCAACATCATTCATAATTTTGTTGAAATTTATAAGATTAACTTCAATCAAACTTAAGAAACAACCTGCTATTTATTATTCAGAAATGAATATTATATGAAGATTCATAAAACCACAAGTTGTTCATGAATTTTGCACTAATTGTTTGAGATGATGACGTTTAAATGGGTGAGATAAACTGCTTTTTCCTTTGCACACTTCTGTAATCTTAGTTTATTATCATAAAAGAAATATCAATAACCATAGCTAATCGAATTTTAGGTACAATAAAAAAAATTAGAAAACATTTTCTGCTTGACTACTGAATGTTACACCAACTTTATGATTCAATTAAGCTGGGCCACACTATAAATCAAGCATTTCTCAACAGCATAACACACAGAATTATGGAGAATCAAAACATAAGTAGAACAACTGATCGGTTTGTATTAAAGAAATTAAAGAAGACTGTTTGTATCTCCAAGAAAATGAGAAATGACTATCGGTATATTCAAGAAATTTAAGGAAAACTATATTTTTTAGGGATTTATGCATAGAGGTACGGTGGGTTCGGTTTCATCGGTTATTTGAAAGCCCCATCCAACAACCGAACCAGTCCAGTTGGTTATTGAAGATCAAGAACTGGGCCAACCCAAACCCCCAATTGGTTCGGTTAAAAACAGGTCGGTTCAGGTTGGATTGTTTGGTTCGGATAATAGTTGTCTAGCGCTAGGTTATAATTGACAGTTTCCAGCCGTTTTCGTGAAATTTTGTATTTGACTGTTTTACCCTCAATTGTGGGTTATAGTCCACAGTTTTTGGCCACCTGCGTGAGATTTTTTATTTCTCTCATTTTGTGGGCAATAGTACACTGTATTCGATCACTTTCATGAGATTTCGTATTTTACTGTTTTGGGCACATTTTGTGGGTTATAGTCCACAGTTTCAGACCGTTTTCGTGAAAAATTGTATTTGACCGTTTTAGCCTCATTTGTGGGCTATAGTCCACAGTTTTCGGCCACTTTTGTGACATTTTTTATTTCCCTCATTTTGTGGGCTATATAGTACATTGTTTTCAATCGTTTTCATGAAATTTCGTATTTTACTGTTTTGGCATCATTTTGTGGGTTATTTGTCCACAATTTTCGGTCGTTTTTGTGAAAAATTGTATTTGACTGTTTTAGCCTCATTTGTGCGGTATAGAGCACAGTTTTCGGCCACTTCATGAGAATTTTTATTTCTCTCATTTGTACACTGTTTTTGATCAATTTAATGAGATTTCGTCATTTTACTGTTTTGGCCTCATTTTGAGGGTAATAATCCACAGTTTCCGATCATTTTCGTGAAATTTTGTATTTGACTGTTTTACCCTCATTTGTGGGCTATAGTCCACAGTTTTCGGCCACCTGCATGAGATTTTTTATTTCCCTCATTTCTGTGCTATAGTACATTGTTTTCGATTAATTTCATGAGATTTCGTATTTTACTATTTCGGCCTCATTTTTTGGGTTAGTCCACAGTTTTCGGCCACTTTCGGAAGATTTTTTATGTCCCTCATTTTTTGGCTATCGTCCACTGTTTCCGGTGGTTTTCGTGAAATTCAGTATTTGACTATTTTGGCCTCATTTGTGGGTTATAGTCCACAGTTTTTGTCCACTTTCGTGAGATTTTCTATTTCCCTCATTTTGTGGGCTATACTACACTGTTTTCGATTACTTTCATGAGATTTCGTTTCTTACTGTTTTAGCCTCATTTTGTGGGTTATAGTCCACAGTTTCCAGTTGTTTTCGTGAATTTTGGTATTTGACTTTTTAAGCCCTATTTGTGGGCTATAGTCCACAGTTTTCGGCCACTTTCTTAAGAATTTTTATTTCCCTCATTTTGTGGGCTATAGTACACTGTATTCGATCACTTCCACGAGATTTCGTATTTTACTGTTTTGGGCACATTTTTTGGGTTATAGTCCACAGTTTTCGAACGTTTTCGTGAAAATTTGTATTTGACCGTTTTAGCCTCATTTGTGGGCTAGTCCACAGTTTTCGGCCCCTTTCGAGATGTTTTTTATTTCACTCATTTTGTGTGCTATAGTACACTTTTGATCACTTTCATGAGATTTCGTAATTTGCAGTTTTGGCCTCATTTTGTGGGTTATAGTCCACAGTTTGAGACCGTTTTCGTGAACTTTTGTATTTGACTTTTTTTGCCTCATTTGTGGGCTATAGTCCACAGTTTTCGGCCACTTTCGTAAGATTTTTTATTTCCCTTATTTCGTGGGCAATAGTACACTGTGTTCAATAACTTTTATGAGATTTCGTATTTTACTATTTTGGGCACATTTTGTGGGTTACAGTCCACAGTTTCCGGCCGTTTTCCTGATAATTTGTAATTGACCATTTTAGCCTCATTTGTGGGCTATAGTCCATAGTTTTCGGCCACTTTTGTGATATTTTTTATTTCCCTCATTTTGTGGGCTATATAGTACATTGTTTTCGATCATTTTCAAGAGATTTCTTATTTTACTGTTTTGGCCACATTTTTTGGGTTATTGTCCACATTTTCCTGCCGTTTTTGTGAGAATTTGTATTTGACTGTTTTAGCGTCATTTGTGCACTATAGTCCGTAGTTTTTGGTCACTTTCGTGAGAATTTTTATTTCTCTTATTTGTATATTGTTTTCGATCAATTTAATGAGATTTCGTATTTTACTGTTTTTGCCTCATTTTGTGGGTTATAATCCACAGTTTCCAGCCGTTTTCGTGAAATTTTGTATTTGACTGTTTTACCCTCATTTGTGGGCTATGTCCACAGTTTTCGGCCACCTGCGTGAGATTTCTTATTTCCCTCATTTCTGTGCTATAGTACACTGTTTTCAAACAATTTCATGACATTTTGTATTTTATTATTTTGGCCTCATTTTGTGGGTTACAGTCCACAGTTTTCAGCCACTTTCGGAAGATTTTTTATGTCCCACATTTTGTGGGCTATCGTGCACTGTTTCCAGTAGTTTTCGTGAAATTTTGTATTTGACTATTTTAGCCTCATTTGTGAGCTAGTCCACAGTTTTTGTCCACTTTCATGAGATTTTTTATTTCCCTCATTTTGTGGGCTATAGTATACTGTTTTTTATCACTTTCATAAAATTTCATATTTTACTATTTTGGCCTCATTTTGTGGGTTATAGTCCACAGTTTCCGGCTGTTTTCGTGAAATTTTGTATTTGACTGTTTTACCCTCATTTGTGGGTAATAGTCCATTGTTTTCTGCCATTTGGGTGAGATTTTTTATTTCCCTCGTTTCTTTGCTATATCCATGAACACTGCTGGCGCATTCGTCAAACCGAATGGCATCACCAAAAACTCATAGAGCCCATGACGAGTCCTGAAAGCTGTCTTACTCACATCTTCCTCCTTGACTCGAACCTGATGATACCCTGATCTCAAATCAATCTTCGAAAACACAGCTGCTCCTCGAAGCCTGTTGAACAAATCATTAATCCGCAGAAGTGGATACTTGTTCTGAATAGTCACCCTATTCAACTCCTGGTAGTCAATGCACATCCTCATTGACCCATCCTTTATCTTGACTAACAACACTGGCGCACCCCACGGTGAGGAACTCGGCCTAACACGTCCCTTGCTCAACAGCTCCTCAATCTGCTTCTTCACTTCGTCTTGCTCTACAGGTGCCATCCTGTACGGAGCCTTAAAAATCAGAGCACTCCCCGGCTGAACATTGATGCAAAACTCCACATCTCTCTGCGGCGGTAATCCTGGAAAATCTTCCAAGAACACCTTAGGAAAATCTCTGACAACCGGAATGCCTTTTACTTCATCTGGAATCGCCATCTTGGATACCATTGCAGCCACCTTCGGAATCTTCTTCTTCCCTTGGAAAGTCATTGCGGGACCACCTGGTGCTTTCACTAACACCTCTTTCTGCTTGCATTCAATTGTGGCATCATATATTGCCATCCAATCAATGCCCACGATCACATCCACTCCTAAGACTTGTAGCTCGATCAGATCAATGCCGAATAATCTCCCGCCAATCTCGATATCACAGCCCTCGTAATATCGATCAGCAATCAATTCTTCACTTGACGGCGTTGCCACCGACAAAACCTTGCATGGAAACAACTTAGGCTCCACACCTAAGACCTTTGCAAAATTGGGCAACACAAAAGTATGCGAAGAACCAGTATTAAATAATACTTTTGCCTTAATTCCGTTAACCAAAACAATTCCTGTTACATGAAGAATGATACTCAATCTCCAATTATTCTCAAAATAAAAGTTTTACTTATTACATTGATTAAAAATAAAATCAAAACTCTTGCATACCCTGGATCACATCTTCCGAGTTACCCGCATCCTCCTCGGTTAATGGGAACACTCGCCCTTGCCTCTGGAATTTACTTCCACCTGGACCATCCTTCCTCAACTGCGGACAATGAGGCTTAGAATGTCCTGCCTGCCACACTGGAAACAAGTCTGCTTTGCCAACTTAGGACACGCTAACCTATAATGACCTTCCTCCTTACAGTAGTAACAAGTCACTTCCTGAGTTGCAGGTGCCTTCTGCATTGAACCACTGAACTTGACTTGCTTCGCTGGGAATCCCTTCCTACTCTGACCTGATGCTGGCCTCTTGTTCCTGTTCCAGGTCTCTTGCTTCTTCTGGAACTGGTCCATGTCTTCCTCTGTCATAGCTGCTCTCCTGACCAGCTTGTCGAACCTCCTTATGCCCAACAGAATCATTCTCGACCTCAAGTTTGGCCTCAAGCCCTGCTCAAACTTCTTGGCCTTCTTCGCCTCATCAACTATCAGCTCTGGTGCATACCTCGATAGCTGAGCGAACTTGGTCTCATACTCTCGCACGGTCATGCTGCCCTACTGTAGATTCAAGAATTCGGTCGCCTTCTTCTCCTGAATATCCAGGGGAAAGAAACGATCCCTGAATTCTTCCAGAAAAGCCTCCCAAGTCATTTGCTGGTCCCCCAAAGTCCTCTTTACCGTTTGCCACCAAACACCAGCGTCCTTTTCCAATTGCATAGTGGCCAACTTTACCTTATTGGCTGCCGGAGTTTCCGAGACCTCAAAGATTGTCTCCATCCACCTAATCCAGTCATCAGCTTCGTTATGATCAGACTGCCCCTCAAATACTGGCGGCCTCATCCTCTTGAAGGACTCAATCTGCTTGATAGGATCAGCGTTAATCAATCCTGGTCCAGCCCCATGATTCTAATTTTGGTTCTGATTCTGAGCCAAATTAGCTGCCATTGGTGCATTCAAAGTCTGATACACCCTGGCAAATTCGGCCTCGAGATCAATTCCAGTTCCTTGGGAACTTCTAGCTCCATCACCATTGTTACCAACCCTGCATTTGGGTCCAACCATTCTGAATACTGCAAAATGAGGGAAAAGTTAGAGCACCACAACACCACTCATATTCACATCAATACCCTTTGGCAAAACCTCAACTGTACCCCAAACGTAAAAACATCATGTTTCAGTTCTATGTGATACTCTCTAATGTCCACACTTAGGTACTCACACTCTAGTGTCCACACCTAGATTATTTTTATACCATGTTTATTATTATTATTGAAGCATGCTCTGATACCAATCTCTGTAGCACCCCGAATTTCTAATATAATATCTTAAAAAATATGTGGCATAATTCCTAGCATCAACTTCAAATGTAATATTAAACAAAGTCAACACCAACAAAATTTTCAACTTTTATTTCAATAATCATTTTCATAGCACAGCGGAATACAATACACCTTAATCACAATTCTTTTTTTCTTTACAACACTTTCTTTTACAATTACATAAGTCATTATATCACTTGAACTCAAGCATCCAAATCCGAGCAATAAGAAATCACCTGTAAAATATGAGGCTAGAGATAACTCTAACCCCCAAAACTAAAAGGGTCAGCCATAAAGGTGTGAGTGACATAAAAACAAACAACATAAGTTAAGCATAGATTCATAAACAACATGTAATAAACAAGAATACATAAAATGTGACGTAGCAAGGAAACATGAAAACATCAAGTGAAACTAACTAAGTGTCAAGTGTAGAACACAGGAAACCACATGCACAAAACCAAGTCAAGAAAACATAAGTCTATATGCTGACTCTCTAATGCGTACTTGTCGGAGTCTATGCATCCCACTCTACATAGGTCCGGTGCAAGCCTTTAACGTCTCCACATTGTAGGGTTTAATCCCCCGCTATGCAACTAATCCTAACACGATGACTACGACGAGTAAAGATAAACTGTAAGTATTAGCACATGCCCCGATAATTCCAGAGGTCAATCTCTATCCACAGATAATTTCGGAGACTATTTCACTCACACCTGGGAATCTTTGGGAATACCCCACACCACAAGAAATGGCACCTCATCACACAAATACCACATGTGCGTCGCCTCGACCCCAATAATTCCGGAGATCAATCCCACACCACAGGTAATTTCGGAGACTATTTCACGCATACCTGGATAATTTTGGGGATTATCTCACACCGCAAGCCATACTGAGGTCCATAACCCATGTTCTAGTTCATCATATCACCACTAGTGCCTGTCCTTATCATTTTTAGGTTATTTAATTACTTGATGAATCTCCTAGAGTTGGTGTACCCTACCGGACTTAACACAAAAAACTGATCAACTAAATGCCTCAACAGGCCCAAACATTAATATCTCAACTGTCGGTATACTAAGGTCACACGCACCCTCTAGAGACTCACACTCAAATATCCAAACCAATCTTCCAATATGAATTGCTCAGTCAAAACAACTTGAAAACATATGTTCAGTAGAAGATAAAGTATAGAATAGTAAGTTATAGATTAAAATATTTAGAGAATAAATCATTTGAAAGAACATTCAAAATATAAAGATACATCAGTACTAGTCAACTATAGAGAAGCGTAAGTTGACTGTCCAGAAAGAGAATTCCATGGTTTTTAAGAAAATAATTCTAAGTATAGCAGTCGACTGTAAAGGGTATAGGTCGACTGTCCAGAGAGAAAATTACAATAACTTCGGGAAAATAATTCTATGTGGTACCAGCCGACTGTAAAAGTCATCAGTCGACTGTCCAGAACGAGATTTCAAGAAAAACTAGAGAACATTGCAGCTGGGTCGTGTCAGTCGACTGTATAGTCACACCGGTCGACTGTCGACCTACAGACTGCATACTTTTGGTTGAGCACATTTCAACCGATACGTAGTTTTACTTTATGAAAACGATTTCTACGAAAAGCTTATTTCTTATATGATCAAATACAACTTGTAGGACATATAATAGTCCATAAAACTAAATCAAAACTACTTGAATTTAGAAAAAATAGAGATTTTGTTGATTTCTTTCGATTAAAACATGGATTGTGCATATAGTCAAAATAGAGTTCTTAAAAATTTATTGATCACTGAAATAGTTTCGTATTCAGATCCAAACCATATAAATATCAAAATCTCAAAGAAAATCCCCAATTTGGGTATATTTCCTCAACTAAACTAAATTTCCAATTTCGATTTTCATGTCATGATCTCTTGATTCATACTTTTCCTTTCAAATTTCTCAAAACTGAATTACTACTATAACTCACAACCGTAATCAATTTGTAACATCACCATAACAATTTTGTATTCAACCAAAACTCAAAAGTCATAAAAGTCTCATCTTTATTAAGTTCATGCATAAAATCTACCATATTCGGTCAATCCAACATTAATCTAAAAGAAATAGTCTACCCATGATTTCTAATGGGACACTCATCGATCTTGAATTACCCACATACAATTTTATTCACAAACGACTAGGGTTTCACAAGATCCAATTTTTCATCCATCCAATCCATCATATACATATTCATACTCAAACCCTAAACATGCTTTCTAGTAGATGAAATTCAACATCCAAGACAATCAGAACATTTATATTACTCGCATACAACATACATAAAACAAAAGAAAAATAAACAAGTCACTCACATACAATATGCACAAAGGAGAATAAAGTACAACAAATCACTCACCTCGAATGAAGAAAATCTGGTAAGAAAACATTTCTTTTGCGAAATCCAAGATCCCCTCCTTAAATCTCTAAAAAATAATAAAACATTGGTGTTGTGCAGCGAAAGATAGCTGCACTTCTTTTAAATAAGCCGGAATTGAGGATTTTAGGGTTTTTAAACACATTTGCAAAATAACCCCTTGAAAATATAACTTTACATAAATAGATCCCTATACTTTGAAACTTGATATAAACCAATTAAATTGAGATTTAAAAAGTAAAATAGAAACTTTATTTCCAGCCAAACTGTTTGAAAAGTCCAGAAAATAGTTTTGCATTTTCACCCCTCAAAATAACAATTTTTGCAAAAAGATCCTTCTTTTTCTTAATAGATCCAATAAATATCAGAAAACTCTAGAAAAACTACAATTAAATCCCAAATAATAAATAATAATTTTCCATAAAATAATTTTGGCTTTTGAACTTCTCAAGAAAATATTTGCACGTGTTTTGCACGTGTAAAAAGATAAATCTTCAGAAAATATTTATCAATTCTCTAAAAATTCATTTTAATTCATTTATAAACCTTTAAAAATAATAGTTAAAAATACAGGGTACTACATCTATAGTCCACAGTTTTCGGCCATTTTCGTGAGATTTTTTATTTCCCTCACTTTGTGGGCTATAGTACACTATTTTTGATTAATTTCATGAGATTTCGGATTTTATTGTTTTGGCCTCATTTTGTGGGTTATTGTCCGTAGTTTCTGGCTATTTTCGTGAATTTTTGTATTGACTTTTTTAGACTCATTTGTGGGCTATAGTCCACAGTTTTCGGCCACTTTCGTGAGATTTTTATTTTCCTCATTTTGTGGGCTATATAGTACACGGTTATCGATCAATTTCATGAGATTTCGTATTTTACAATTTTGGCCTTATTTTGTTGGTTATAGTCCACTGTTTCCGGTCGTTCCGTGAAATTTTGTTTTTGAATGTTTTAGCCTCATTTGTGGGCTATATAGTCCACAGTTTTCGGCCTCTTTCGTGCGATTTTTTATTTCCCTCATTTTGTGGGCTATAGTAGTCTTCTTTCGATCACTTTCATGAGATTTCGTATTTTACTGTTTTGGCCTCATTTTGTGGGTTATTATAGTCCATAGTTTCTGGCTGTTTTTGTGAATTTTTGTATTTCAATTATTTTGCCTCATTTGTGAGTCCACAGTTTTCGGCTACTTTCGTGAGATTTTTTATTTCCCTCATTTTGTGGGCAATAGTACACTGTATTCGATCACTTTCATGAGATTTCGTATTTTACGGTTTTGGGCTCATTTTGTTGGTTAAATAGTCCACAATTTCCAGCCGTTTTCGTGAAAATTTGTATTTGACCGTTTTAGCCTCATTGTGGGCTATAGTCCACAGTTTTCAGCCGCTTTTGTGATATTTTTTATTTCCCTCATTTTGTGGGCTATATTGTACATTGTTTACGATCATTTTCAAGAGATTTCGTGTTTTACTGGTTTTGCCTCTTTTTGTGGGTTAATTGTCCACGTTTTCTGGCCGTATTTGTGAAAATTTTTATTTGACTGTTTTAGCCTCATTCGTGCGCTATAGTCCATAGTTTTAGGCCACTTTCGTGGAATTTTTTATTTCTCTCATTTGTACACTGTTTTCAATCAGTTTAATGAGATTTCGTATTTTACTGTTTTGATCTCATTTTGTGGTTTATAATCCACAATTTCCGGCCGTTTTCATGAAATTTTGGATTTGACTGTTTTACCGTCATTTGTGGGCTATAGCCCACAGTTTTCGGCCACTTTCGTGAGATTCTTTATTCCCCTCATTTCTGTGTTATAGTACACTATTTTCGATCATTTTCACTAGATTTCGTATTTTACTATTTTGGCCTCATTTTGTGGGTTACAGTCCACAGTTTCGGAAGATTTTTTATGTCCTCATTTTGTGGCCTATCGTCCACTGTGTTCGGTGGTTTTCATGAAATTTTGTATTTGACTGTTTTAGCCTCATTTGTGGGCTATAGTCCACAGTTTTTGTCCACTTTCGTGAGATTTTTTATTTCCCTCATTTTGTGGGCTATGGTACACTGTTTTCGATCACTTTCATGAGATTTCGTATTTTACTATTTTGGCCTCATTTTGTGGGTTATAGTCCACAGTTTTCCGGCCGTTTTCGTGAATTTTTGTATTTGACTTTTTAAACCCTATTTGTGAGCTGTAATCCACAATTTTTGGCCACTTTCGTGAGAATTTTTATTTCCCTCAGTTTGTGGGCTATAGTACACTGTATTCGATCAATTTCATGAGATTTCGTATTTTACTGTTTTGGCCTCCTTTTATGGGTTATAGTCCACAGTTTTTGGCCACTTTCGGAAGACTTTTTATGTCCCTCATTTTCTGGGCTATTGTCCACTGTTTTTGGTGGTTTTCGTGATTTTTTGTATGGAAGACTTTTTGTTTTAGTGGTTTTCGTGTTATAGTCCACAGTTTTCGGCAACTTTCATGAGAATTTTTGTTTCCCTCATTTTATGGGCTATAGTACACTGTATTCGAACACTTTCATGAAATTTGGTATTTTACTATTTTGGGCACATTTTCTGGGTTATAGTCCACAGTTTCCAGCCATTTGCGTGAAAATTTATATTTGACCGTTTTAGCCTCATTTGTGGGCTATAGTCCACAGTTTTCTGCCACTTTCGTGAGGTTTTTTATTTCCCTCACTTTGTGGGCTATAGTACACTATTTTTGATTAATTTCATGACATTTCATATTTTACTGTTTTGGCCTCATTTTGTGGGTTAGTCCACAGTTTCCGACCGTTTTCGTGAATTTTTGTGTTTGACTTTTTTAGCCTCATTTGTGTTTTCGGCCACTTTCGTCAGATTTTTTATGTCCCTCATTTTCTGGGCTATCGTCCACTGTTTCCAGTTGTTTTCGTAAAATTTTGTATTTGACTGTTTTAGCCTCATTTGTGGGCTATACAGTCCACAGTTTTCAGCCACTTTCGTCAAATTTTTTATTTCTCTCATTTTGTAGGCAATAGTACACTGTATTCGATCACTTTCTTCAGATTTCGTATTTTACTGTTTTGGGCATATTTTGTGGGTTATAGTCCACAGTTTTCGGCCGTTTTCGTGAAAATTTGTATTTGACCGTTTTAGCCTCATTTGTGGGCAATAGTCTATAGTTTTTGGACAATTTTGTGACATTTTTGTTTCCCTCATTTTTAGGCTATATAGTACATTGTTTTCGATCATTTTCAGGAGATTTCGTATTTTATTGTTTTGGCCTCATTTTGTGGGTTGTTGTCTACAGTTTCCGGCCGTTTTTGTGAAAAATTGTATTTGAGTGTTTTAGCCTCATTTGTGCGCTACAGGTCATTGTTTTCTGCCACTTTCATGAGAATTTTTATTTCTCTCATTTGTACACAGTTTTCGATCAATTTAATGAGATTTCGTATTTTATTGTTTTGGCCTCATTTTGTGGGTTATAATGTACAGTTTACGGTCGATTACATGAAATTTTGGATTTGACTGTTTTATCCTCATTTGTGGATTATAGTCCATAGTTTTCGGCCACTTTCGTGAGATTTTTTATTTCCCTCATTTTTGTGCTATAGTGCACTGTTTTCGATCAATTTCATGATATTTCGTATTTCACTATTTTGGCTTTATTTTGTTGGTTATAGTCCACAGTTTCCTGCCACTTTCGGAAGATTTTTTAGGTCCCTCATTTTGTGGGCTATCGTCCACTATTCCAGGTGGTTTTCGAGAAATTTTGTATTTGACTGTTTTAGCCTCATTTGTGGGCTATAGTCCACAGTTTTTGTCAACTTTCGAGAGATTTCTTATTTCTCTCATTTTGTGGGGCTATACACTGTTTTCGATCACTTTCAAGAGATTTCGTATTTTACTATTTTGGCCTCATTTTTTGGGTTATAGTCCACAGTTTCCAACTGTTTTCGTGCATTTTTATATTTGACCTTTTTAGCCCTATTTGTGGGCTATAGTCCACAGTTCTCAGCCACTTTCGAGAGAATTTTTATTTCCCTCATTTTGTGGGCTATAGTACACTGTCTTCGATCACTTTCATGAAATATCGTATTTTACTGTTTTGGGCACATTTTCTTGGTTAGAGTCCACAGTTTCCGGCAGTTTTCGTGAAAATTTGTATTTGACCGTTTCAGCCTCTTTGGTGGGCTATAGTCCACAGTTTTCGGCCACTTTCGTGAGATTTTTTAATTCCTTCACTTTGTAGGCTATAGTACACTGTTTTTGATTAATTTCATGAGATTTCGTATTTTACTGTTTTGGCCTCATTTTGTGGGTTATAGTCCACAGTTTCCGGCCGTTTTCGTGAATTTTTGTATTTGACTTTTTTAGCCCTATTTGTGTGTGGCCTATAGTCCACAGTTTTTGGCCACTTTTGTGAGAATTTTTATTTCCCTCATTTTGTGGGCTATATAGTACACTGTATTCGATCACTTTCGTATTTTACTGTTTTTGGCACATTTTCTAGGTTACAGTCCACAGTTTACGGCGGTTTTCGTGAAAATTTGTATTTGACCGTTTTAGCCTCATTTGTGGGCTATAGTCCACAGTTTTCGGCCACTTTCGTGGGATTTTTTAATTCTCTCACTTTGTGGGCTATAGTACACTGTTTTTGATTAATTTTATGAGATTTCGTGTTTTACTATTTTGGCCTCATTTTGTGGGTTATATAGTCCACAGTTTCCGGCCGTTTTCGTGAATTTTTGTGATTGACTTTTTTAGCCTCATTTGTGGGCTATAGTCCACAGTTTTCGGCAACTTTCGTAAAAAGTTTTATGTCCCTCATTTGTGGGTTATATAGTCCACGGTTTTCACTTGTTTTCGTGTAATTTTGTATTTGACTGTTTTAGCCTCATATGTGGGCTATTTAGTCCACAGTTTTCGACCACTTTCATGAAATTTTTTATTTCCCTCATTTTGTTGGCAATAGTACACTGTATTCTATGACTTTCATGGGATTTCGTATTTTACTATTTTGGGCACATTTTGTGGGTATATAGTCCACAGTTTCCGGTCGTTTTCATAAAAATTTGTATTTGACCGTTTTAGCCTCATTTGTGGGCTATAGTCCAGAGTTTTCAGCCACTTTTGTGACATTTTTTATTTTCCTCATTTTGTGGGCTATATAGTACAATGTTTTCGATCATTTTCATGAGATTACGTATTTTACTGATTTGAGCTCATTTTCTGGGTTATTGTCCACAGTTTCTGGCCGTTTTGGTAAAAATTTGTATTTGACTGTTTTAGCCTCATTTGTGCGCTATAGTGCATAGTTTTGGTCACTTTCGTGAGAATTTTTATTTCACTCATTTGTACACTGTTTTCGATCAATTTAATGAGATTTCGTATTTTACTATTTTTGCCTCATTTTGTGGGATATAATCCACGGTTTCCGGCCGTTTTCGTGAAATTTTGTATTTGACTGTTTTACCCTCATTTGTGGGCTGTCGTCCACAGTTTCCAGTTGTTTTCGTGAAATTTTGTATTTAATTATTTTAGCCTCATTTGTGGGCTATATAGTCCACAGTTTTCGGCCACATTCGTGAGATTTTCTATTTCCCCCATTTTGTGGGCTATCGTCCACTATTTTCGGTTTTTTCGTGAAATTTTGTATTTGACAGTTTTAGCCTCATTTGTTGGCTATAGTCTTCAGTTTTTTGTCCACTTTCGTGAGATTTTTTATTTCCGTCATTTTGTGGGCTATTTTTTTGATCTCTTTCATGAGAATTCGTATTTTACTATTTTGGCCTCATTTTGTGGGGTCCACAGTTTCCGGCAGTTTTCGTGAATTTTTGTATTTGACTTTTTTAGCCCTATTTGTGGGCTGTAGTCCACAGTTTTCGGCCACTTTCGTGAGAATTTTTATTTTCCTCATTTTGTGGGCTATAGTACACGGTTTTCGATCAATTTCATGAGAATTCGTATTTTACTGTTTTGGCCTCATTTTGTGGGTGGTTAGTCCACAGTTTTCGGCCACTTTCGGAAGATTTTTTATGTCCCTCATTTTGTGGGCTATCGTCCACAGTTATTGGTAGTTTTCATGAAATTTTGTATTTGACTGTTTCAGCCTCATTTGTGGGCTATAGTACACAGTTTTTGTCCACTTTCGTGAGAATTTTTATTTCCCTCATTTTGTGGGCTGTACACTGTTTTTGATAACTTTCAAGAGATTTCGTATTTTACTATTTTGGCCTTGTTTTTGTGGGTCCACAGTTTCCGGCCGTTTTCGTGAATGTTTGAATTTTACTTTTTTACACCCTGTTTGTGGGCTATAGACCACAGTTTTCGGTCACTTTCGTGAGAATTTGTATTTCTCTCATTTTGTGGGCTATAGTACACTGTATTCGATCACTTTCATGAAATTTTGTATTTTACTGTTTTGGACCAATTTTCTTGGTTAGAGTCCACAGTTTTGTGGGCTATAGTACATTGTATTCGATCACTTTCATGAAATTTTGTATTTTACTGTTTTGGGCACATTTTGTGGGTTATATAGTCAACAGTTTCCGGCCGTTTTCGTGATAATTTGTATTTGACCGTTTTAGCCTCATTTGTGGGCTATAGTCCACAGTTTTCAGTCACTTTCATGAGATTTTTTATTTCCTTCACTTTGTGGGCTATAGTACACTGTTTTTGATTAATTTCATTAGATTTCATGTTTTACTGTTTTGCCCTCATTTGTGGGTTATAGTCCACAGTTTCCGGCTATTTTCGTGAATTTTTGTATTTGACAATTTTAGCCTCGTTTGTGGCTATAGACTACAGTTTTCGGCCACTTTCGTAAGATTTTTTATGTCCCTCATTTTGTGGGCTATCATCCACTGCTTCGAGTTGTTTTCGTGAAAGTTTGTATTTGACTGTTTTATCCTCATTCTTTGGCTACATAGTCCACAGTTTTCAGCCACTTTCGTGAGATTTTTTATTTCCCACATTTTTGTGGGCAATAGTACACTGTATTCGATCACTTTCATGAGATTTCGTATTTTACTGTTTTGGGCACATTTTGGGGGTTATAGTCCACAGTTTCCGGCCGTTTTTGTGAAAATTTGTATTTGATCCTTTAGCCTTATTTGTGGGCTATAGTCCAGAGTTTTCGGCCACTTTTGTGACATTTTTTATTTTCCTCATTTTGTGGGCTATGTAGTACATTGTTTTCGATCATTTACATGAGATTTCGTATTTTACTGTTTCGGCCTCATTTTGTGGATTATTGTCCACAGTTTTTGTCCGTTTTTGTGAAAATTTGTATTTGACTGTTTTAGCCTCGTTGGTGCGCTATAGTCCAGTGTTTTCGGCCACTTTCGTGAGAATTTTTATTTCTCTCATTTGTACACTGTTTTCGTTTAATTTAATGAGATTTTGTAATTTAATGTTTTGGTCTCATTTTGTGGGTTATAATGCACAGTTTCCGGACGATTACATAAAATTTTGGATTTTACTGTTTTACCCCCATTTGTGGGTTATAGTCCACAGTTTTCGGCCACTTTCGTGAGATTTTTTATTTTCCTTATTTCTGTGCTATAGTACACTGTTTTAGATCAATTTCATGATATTTTGTGTTTTACTATTTTGGCCTCATTTTGTGTGTTATAGTCCACAGTTTCCTGCCACTTTCGAAAGATTTTTATGTCCCTCATTTTGGGGGCTATATCGTCCACTATTTCAGGTGGCTATTGGGAAATTTTGTATTTCACTATTTTAGCCTCATTTGTGCTCTATATAATCCACAGTTTTTGTCCACTTTCGTGAGATTTGTTATTTCTCTCATTTTGAGGGCTATAATATACTGTTTTCGATCACTTTCATGAGATTTCGTATTTTTCTGTTTTGGCATCATTTTGTGGGTTATGGTCCACAGTTTCCGGCCACTTTCGTGAATTTTTATATTTGACTTTTTTAGCCCTATTTGTGGGCTATAGTCCACAATTTCGGCCACTTACGTGAGAATTTTTATTTCCCTCATTTTGTGGGCTATAGTACACTGTATTCGATCACTTTCATGAAATTTTGTATTTTACTGTTTTGGACCAATTTTCTTGGTTAGAGTCCACAGTTTTGGGCAATTTTCGTGAAAATTTGTATTTGACCATTTTAGCCTCTTTGGTGGGCTATAGTCCACAGTTTTCGCCCACTTTCGTGAGATTTTTTATTTCCCTTATTTTGGTGGCAATAGTACACTCTATTCGATCACTTTCATGAGATGTCGTGTTTTACTATTTTGGGCACATTTTGTGGGTTATAGTCCACAGTTTCCGGTCGTTTCGTGAAATTTTGTATTTGACTTTTTCGGCCTCATTTGTGGGCAATAGTCCACAGTATTCAGCCACTTTCGTAAGATTTTTTATGTCCCTCATTTTGTGGACTATCGTCCATAGTTTCCAGTTATTTTCGTGAAATTTTGTATTTAACTGTTTTAGCCTCATTTGTGGGCTATATAGTCCACAGTTTTTGGCCACTTTCGTGAGATTTTTTATTTCCCTCACTTTGTGGGCTATTATAGTAGACTATTTTTGATTAATTTCATGAGATTTCTTATTTTACTATTTTGGTCTCATTTTGTTGGTTATAGTCTACAGTTTCCGACTGTTTTCTTGAATTTTTATATTTGACTTTTTTAGCCTCATTTGTGGGCAATAGTCCACAGTTTTCGGTCACTTTCTTAAAATTTTTTATGTCCCTCATTTTGTGGGCTACCGTCCACTGTTTCCGGCCGTTTTCGTGAATTTTTGTATTTGACTTTTTTAGCCCTATTTGTGGCCTATAGTCCACAGTTTTCGGCCACTTTTGTGAGAAATTTTATTTCCCTCATTTTGTGGGCTATGCACTGCATTCGATCACTTTGATGAGATTTTGTATTTTACTGTTTTGGGCACATTTTGTCGGTTATAGTTCACAGTTTCCAGCCTTTTTCGTGATAATTTGTATTTGACCATTTTAGCCTCATTTGTGGGCTACAGTCCACAGTTTTCGGCCACTTTCGTGAGATTTTTTATTTCCCTCACTTTGTGGGCTATAGTACATTGTTTTTCATTAATTTCATGAGATTTCGTATTTTACTGTTTTGGCCTCATTTTGTGTGTTATATAGTCCATAGTTTCCGGTTGTTTTCGTGAATTTTTGTATTTGACTTTTTTTGCCTCATTTGTGGGCTATAGTCCACAGTTTTTGGCCACTTTCGTAAGATTTTTTACGTTCCTCATTTTGTGGGGCATCGTCCACTGTTTCCAGTTGTTTTCGTGAAATTTTGTATCTGACTATTTTAGCCTCATTTGTGGGCTATATAGTCCACAGTTTTCAGCCACTTTCGTGAGATTTTTTATTTCCCTCATTTTGTGGGCAATAGTACACTGTATTCGATCACTTGCATTAGATTTCGAATTCTACTATTTTGGAAACATTTTGTGGGTTATAGTCCACTGTTTCCGGCCGTTTTTTGTGAAAATTTGTATTTGACCATTTTCGCCTCATTTGTGGGCTATAGTACAGAGTTTTCGACCACTTTTGTGACATTTTTATTTTCCTCATTTTGTGGGCTATATAGTACATTGTTTTGTTTGAAGAAAATGTGGAGTCTTGCCACCCTGTTTCATTATTAAGTGATTAATAAAACAAACTCTGTTTAATGAGCCTACTGCGAAATCCTACAAACAAAACAAATGTACATAAACTCCATCCCGAACATGGGGGGTGGGACAAAAGAAACATAGAGTAGCAGCAAAGAAATACATCATACAATACATTATTTTCGATCATTTTCATGAGATTTCTTATTTTACTGTTTTGGCCTCATTTTGTGGGTTATTAACAACAGTTTCCGGCCGTTTATGTGAAAATTAGTATTTGACTATTTTAGCCTCATTTGTGCGCTATAGTCCATTGTTTTCGGCCACTTTCGTGAGAATTTTTATTTTTCTCATTTGTATACTGTTTTCGATCAATTTAATAAGATTTCATATTTTACTATTTTGGCCTCATTTTGTGGGTTATAATGCTCAGTTTACGGTCGATTACATGAAATTTTAGATTTGACTATTTTACGCTCATTTGTGGGCTATAATCCACAAATTTTGGCCACTTTCGTGAGATTTTTTATTTCCCTCATTTCTGTGCTATAGTACACTTTTTTCGATCAATTTCATGATATTTCGTATTTTACTATTTTTGCCTCATTTTGTGGAGTACAGTCCACAGTTTCCTGCCACTTTCAGAAGATTTTTTAGGTCCCTCTTTTTGGGAGCAATCGTCCACTATTGCAGGTGGTTTTCGTGAAATTATGTATTTGACTGTTTTATCCTCATTTGTGGGCTATAGTCCACAGTTTTTGTCCACTTTCGTGAGATTTGTTATTTCTCTCTATAGTACACTGTTTTCGATCACTTTTATGGGATTTCGTATTTTATTGTATTGGCCTCATTTTGTGGGTTATAGTCCACAATTTCCGGCCGTTTTCGTAAATTTTTTTATTTGCCTTTTTTAGCCCTATTTGTGGGCTATAGTCCACAGTTTTCGGCCACTTTCGTGAGAATTTTAATTTCCCTCATTTTGTGGGCTATTTTGTGGGCTATAGTCCACTGTATTCGATCACTTTCATGAAATTTCGTATTTTACTGTTTTGGGCACATTTTCTTTGTTAGAGTCCACAGTTTCCGGCAGTTTTCGTGCAAATTTGTTTTTGACCGTTTTAGCCTCTTTAGTGGGCTATAGTTCACAGTTTTCGACTACTTTCGTGAGATTTTTTATTTCCCTCACTTTGTGGGCTATAGTTCACAGTTTTCGACTACTTTTGTGAGATTTTTTATTTCCCTCACTTTGTGGGCTATAGTTCACAGTTTTCGACTACTTTCGTGAGATTTTTTATTTCCCTCACTTTGTGGGCTATAGTACACTGTTATTGATTAATTTCATCAGATTTCGTATTTTACTGTTTATGCCTCATTTTGTGGGTTATAGTTCACAGTTTCCGACCGTTTTCATGAATTTTTGTATTTGACTTTTTTAGCCTCATTTGTGGGCTATAGTCCACAGTTTTCGGCCACTTTCGTAAGATTTTTTACGTCCCTCATTTTGTGGGCTATCGTCCACTGTTTCCAGTTGTTTTAGTGAAATTTTGTTTTTGACTGTTTTAGCCTCATTTGTGGGCTATATAATCCACAGTTTTCTGCCACTTTCGTGAGATTTTTTATTTCCCTCATTTTGTGGGCAATAGTACACTGTATTTGATCACTTTCACGAGATTTCGTATTTTACAATTTTGGGCACATTTTGTGGGTTATAGCCCACTGTTTCCGGCCGTTTTCGGGAAAATTTGTATTTGACCGTTTTAGCCTCATTTGTGGGCTATAGTCCAGAGTTTTATGCCACTTTTGTGTCATTTTATATTTCCCTCATTTTGTGGGTTATGTAGTACATTGTATTCGATCATTTTCATGAGATTTCTTATTTTACTGTTTTGGCCTCATTTTGTGGGTTATTGACAACAATTTCCGATCGTTTTTGTGAAAATTTGTATTTGACCATTTTAGCCTCTTTGGTGGGCTATAGTCCACAGTTTTTGGCCACTTTCGTGAGATTTTTTATTTCCCTCACTTTGTGGGCTATAGTACACTATTATTGATTAATTTCATGAGATTTTGTATTTTAGTGTTTTGGCCTCATTTTGCGGGTTTATAGTCCACAGTTTCCGGCAATTTTCGTGAATTTTTGAATTTGACTTTTTTAGCCTCATTTGTGGCCTACAGTCCACAGTTTTCGGCCACTTTCGTAAGATTTTTTATGTCCCTCATTTTGTGGGCTATCGTCCACTGTTTCCAGTTGTTTTCGTGAAATTTTGTATTTGACTGTTTTAGCCTCATTTGTGGGCTATGTAGTCCACAGTTTTCGGCCACTTTCGTGAGACTTTTTATTTCCCTCATTTTGTGGGCAAAGTACACTGTATTCGATGACTTTCACGAGATTTCGTATTTTACTGTTTTGGGCAGATTTTGTGGGTTATAGTCCACAGTTTTCGGTCGTTTTCGTGAAAATTTGTATTTAACCGTTTTAGCCTCATTTGTGGGATATAGTCCCGAGTTTTCAGCCACTTTTGTGACATTTTTGATTTCCCTCATTTTGTGGGCTATATAGTACAATGTTTTTGATAATTTTCATGAGATTACCTATTTTACTATTTTGGCCGCATTTTGTAAGTTATTGTCCACAGTTTCCGGCCGTTTTTTGTGAAAAATTGTATTTGACTGTTTTAGCCTCATTTGTGCGCTATAGTCCATAATTTTCGGCCACTTTCATGAGAATTTTTATTTCTCTCATTTGTACACTGTTTTCGATCGGTTTAATGAGACTTCGTATTTTACTATTTTGGCCTCATTTTGTGGGTTATAATCCACAGTTTCCGGTCGTTTTCGTGAAATTTTGGATTTGTCTGTTTTACTTTCATTTGTGGGCTCTAGTCCACAGTTTTCGGCCACTTTCGATAGATTTTTTTACTTCCCTCCTTTTGTGGGCTATCTTCCACTGTTTTCGGTGGTTTTCGTGAAATTTTGTATTTGATTGTTTTAGCCAATTATTGGGCTATAGTCCACAGTATTTGTCCACTTTCGTGAGATTTTTTATTTCCCTCATTTTGTGTGCTATAGTATACTGTTTTCGATCACTTTCATAAGAATTTGTATTTTACTGTTTTGGCCTCATTTTGTGGGTTATAGTCCACAGTTTTCGACCACTTTCGGAAGACTTTTTATGTCCCTCATTTTGTTGGCTATCGTTCACTTTTTTCGGTGATTTTCGTGAAAATTGTGTTTGACTGTTTAGCCTCATTTGTGGGCTATAGTCCACAGTTTTTGTTCACTTTGGTGAGATTTTTTATTTGCTATAGTACACTGTTTTCGATAACTTTTATGAGATTTCGTATTTTACTGTTTTGGCCTCATTTGTGGGTTATAGTCCACAGTTTCCGGCCGTTTTCGTGATTTTTTGTATTTGACTTTTTTAGCCCTATTTGTGGGCTATATATAGTCCACAGTTTTCGGCCACTTTCGTGAGAATTTTTATTTCTCTCATTTTGTGGGCTATAGTACACTATATTCGATCACTTTCACGAAATTTCGTATTTTACTGTTTTGGGCACATTTTCTGGGTTATAGTCCACAGTTTCCGGCCGTTTTCGTGAAAATTTGTATTTGACCATTTTAGCCACATTTGTGGGCTATAGTCCAGAGTTTTCGGCCACTTTTGTGACATTTTTGTTTTCCTCATTTTGTGGGCTATATAGTACATTGTTTTCGATCATTTTCATGAGATTTCGTATTTTACTGTTTTGGCCTCATTTTGCGGGTTATTGTCCACAGTTTCCGGCCGTTTTTGTGCAAATTTTTATTTGACTGTTTTAACCTCATTTGTCCGCTATAGGCCATTGTTTTCTGCCACTTTCGTGAGAATTTTTATTTCTCTCATGTGTACACTGTTTTCGATCAATTTATTGAGATTTCTTATTTTACTGTTTTGGCCTCATTTTGTGGGTTATAATGCACAGTTTCCGGCTGTTTACATGAAATTTTGGATTTGACTGTTTTACCTCATTTGTGGGCTATAGTCCACATTTTTCGGCCACTTTCGTGAGAATTTTTAATTCTGTGCTATAGTACATTGTATTTGATCAATTTTATGATATTTCGTATTTTACTATTTTGGCCTCATTTTGTAGGTTATAGTCCACAGTTTTCTGCCACTTTCAGAAGATTTTTTATATCCTTCATTTTGTGGGCTATCGTCCACTGTTTCAAGTGGTTTTCGTGAAATTTTGTATGGGACTGTTTTAGCCTCATTTGTGGACTATAGTCCACAGTTTTTCTCCTCATTCGTGAAATTTTTTATTTCCCTCATTTTGTGGGATATAGTACACTGTTTTCGATAACTTTCATTAGATTTCGTATTTTACTGTTTTGGCCTCATTTTGTGGGTAGTCCACAGTTTCCGGCCGTTTTCGCGAATTTTTGAATTTTACTTTTTTAGCCCTATTTGTGGGCTATCGTCCACAGTTTTCGGTCACTTTCGTGAGAATTTTTATTTTCCTCATTTTATGGGCTATAGTACACTATATTCAATCACTTTTATGAAATTTCGTATTTTACTGTTTTGGGCACATTTTGTGAGTTACAGTCCACAGTTTTCGGCCTTTTTCGTGATAATTTGTATTTGACCGTTTTAGCCTCATTTGTGGGCTATAGTCCACAGTTTTCGGCCACTTTCATAAGATTTTTTATGTCCCTCATTTTTTGGGCTGTCGTCCACTGTTTCCAGTTGTTTTCGTGAAATTTTGTATTTGACTGTTTTAGCCTCATTTGTGGGCTCTATAGTGCACAGTTTTCGGCCACTTTCGTAAGATTTTTTGTTTTCCTCATTCTGTGGGCAAGAGTACACTGTATTCGATCACTTTCACGAGATTTCGTATTTTACTGTTTTGGGCACATTTTGTGGGTTATAGTCCACAGCATCCGGCCGTTTTCGTGAAAATTTGTAATTGACCGTTTTAGCCTCATTTGTGGGCTATATAGTACATTGTTTTTGCCCACTTTTGTAACATTTTTTATTTCCCTAATTTTGAGGGCTATATAGTACATTGTTTTCAATCATTTTCATGGGATTTCGTATTTTACTATTTTGGCCTCATTTTGTTGGTTATTGTCCACAGTTTCCGGCCATTTTTGTGAAAATTTGTATTTGACTGTTTTGGCCTCATTTGTGCGCTATAGTCCATTATTTTCGGCCACTTTCGTGAGAACTTTTATTTCTCTCATTTGTACACTGATTTCGATCAATTTAGTGATTTTCGCATTTTTCTGTTTTGGCCTCATTTTGTGGGTTATAATGCACAATTTACAGCCGTTTCCATGAAATTTAGGATTTGACTGTTTTACCCTCATTTGTAGGCTATAGTCCACAGTTTTTTGCCACTTTCGTGAGATTTTTTATTTCCCTCATTTCTGCGCTATAGTACACTGTTTTCGATTAATTTCATGATATTTCGTATTTTACTATTTTGGCCTCCTTTTGTGGGTTATAGTCCACAGTTTTCTGCCACTTTCGGAACATTTTTTTTGTCCCTCATTTTGTGGGCTATCGTCCACTGTTTCAGGTGGTTTTCGTGAAATTTTGTATTTGACTGTTTTAGCCTCATCTGCGGGCTATAGTCCACTGTTTTTGTCCACTTTCGTGAGATTTGTTGCTCATTTTGTAAGCTGTAGTCTACAGTTTTCAGCTGTTTTCGTGAATTTTTATATTTGACTTTTTTAGCCCTATTTGTGGGTATACATGTGATGAACTCCATATACATTATGTCTTCCAATTATATGAACCACAAATTTCACTAAAATTGATACAATCTTCTTTGCATCCTCCTCGAATCTTTTCTAGCCGAAATGCCGAATAATGTTCCCACAAGAAAAAAAATTGCAAACTTGCGCTACTAACCTCTCACCACACAAATTCGTCCTCACCTCTTTTTTCCAACCTGAACACTTTCAACCCCTCTTCCTTGTTACCAACATATAAGACCTCAAACCCACCACCATGCCCAGCTCTTTTTCAAGTACGATTTCAGGGAAATGGGAGGTGGAGATTTGATCGAGGAAGGAACACCTGATCATTTCAGCTGCAGTTAGGAAATGCATATAGTTATCCTGCTTTCTATATGTGCACAAGGGTAAAAATCAAGAAACAATCCAAGCATTAACTAAAGTTAGAAAAACCTCAAACTTCATAAGCATAGCACCTGCATACAATGTTCTGTAAAATGCAAAAGGCACAACCCAAAGTTTTGTGATATTTTGAAATGGAAAATGCTTAGCTAACTTTTGCTGATATACCTTATTGTTATTTCATTAATTATCTGTATGATTCATAAGCATAAAAGTACATGAGCATAAATTTTGGTTAATAAAGTACGCGGTTAAAAGGGACACAAAATGGTGAAACAAAGAGAATGAGTCAACCTACAATATTGAGGTGAACTTCCTAGAACAGCTAGAATAGCAACAGCCAACAGACAATCAGGAATACCGGCTGGCATCTGTAAAAACAGTCACTCACCCTGGCTAATCCCTCTTTTCAGTAAAGTTAAGGAAAGAAAAACAAATTATAGCTTCCACCTTTAAGCAAAATTCTTTAAAAATGGCAAATGGGACATTTTCATCACTTCGTTTGTGTTAAATTTACATACTAATCTCATACAACTTGGTGATGCAAACTAGAGACTTGTCATTTGGTAACTCTCAACACCCAATAAAATTAGTATACAGTGTAAGCCCACAAGTGCCTCACTTGGATCATGATCTTCTATCAAATTTCTGATCGCCTGACCTTCTCTCTTCAGCTTCTCTTCTCTTTTGCTGCCTGTAATTTGAGAAATAGTAAATTTGAAATATGACAAGTACAAACGGGATAACAGTATTTTTTATTCAAAATGGATCAAGATAAATGTCAAAATAATATGGAACAAATATAAGGTCCGTAAGAGCACAGCACTTCGACCGCTAGCTTTCTGCCCGGGCTGGCGGTGGGCCCCACACGCAAAACGACCAAAAAAAACCCAATCCTAGCGGCAACCTTTTGCCCGGGTATTTGGTGGGTCCCACGTTGCTGAGCCCGCAACCCAAACCGGGCGGCTACTGTAGCCGTGTGAACCCCCCCCCCCCCCCCCCCCCCCCCCCCCCCCCCCAAAAAACCGAAAAATAAAAATAAAAATAAAAATTGTACCCACAACGGCTGTTTTAGGGTATTTTTATTTTAAAAAATAATAAAAATCCACAAAATTGGGGGCAAAATCTATAAAAAATTGCCTATAAATATATATATCAATCTTCTTCTCTTTGCGCTATCCATCAATATTCTACACCCTCCAAAATTATTTATTTCTCTTTTAACATATCCTTACTTGCCTAAATTGAAATTTGTTTTTTGTTTCAAAAATATCGTCCTCCGCCGAAGCTGGAATAGCATGGCCTGCTGTGGAAGATGTTTTGTTGTGCCAATATTGGGTTAGTGTTTGTCATAACCCGATTGCAGGTACTGAGATGAGGTTGCCGTTAATGTAGATAATTTTTTTGAAAAAATTCTGCTAAGATCGGGATCGCATTGTACAGAACAAGGTCTCCAAAGTAGGTGGAAAACTTTGAACAAAGAATTTGGCAAATGAAAGGGACGCGAAGAAGAAAGCACAAGACAATAAGCAAAGTGGCACAAGTTTAGGGGATGAGGTGAGATAGTTTGTTTTAGATAATTTAATTGTATTATTTGTTATTTAATTATATTAAATTATATGTGATTAAATTGTAATAATTTTATTTTTTATAGCTTGTTCAAGCACAACGGTAGTACAATCAAGGCACTAAAAAGAATTTCACCCATGAACAATGTTGGGAAGTGGTGAAGAATTGTCTGAAATTTATGATCATTCCCCCTCCTACGAATGTTTCCATGAATGAGACACCCTGACATGATTCACCGGCATCGGGTTCGGGCTCAGTGGCGGCTACACCAATGGATAATACGTAATTGGAATAGCCGTTTGAGGTGGGGTCACCATCCGTGGATTTGAGTAGACCAATTGGAAAAAATACGGCGAAGAAATGGGCCACATCCACTAGTGACACGGCAAAGTACTTGGCACAACTAGCGGAGCATGGCGCAATGCAACTTCAGCTGCAAAGAGAAAGAGATGCGGTAGACATGTTAAGATTTGGGGAAGAGCTAGAAAATATGCATAGAAACAAGACCAAGATAGGATAGATCGGGAGATTAAGTCCATGGTTTGGACCTCTCAGTCTCCATCTACGCAACAATATTGGAGGGAGGAACGTAGAGATGTGATCAGGTTAAGAATGCTTTTTCGTGAAGAGAGAACAACTAGCAACACGTAAGACTTTGAATAAATATATATTGTCATTTATTGAAAGCTAGGAAGCAATTTATAAATACACCAAATAAAATACAAAAAAGTAAGATACAAACAAACACACCAAATACAAAGTAACAGATATAACTTATTTTTGTCTTTTATTGAAAGCAAGAAACACGCTTCACTTAAACATAAGAGTTTCTCAAATTCCAATTGTGCTCGACCAAGTCCTTTTGACGTCTACAGTGAATATAAGAATCTTATATATCGGTATAACGCTCAAGCATCTTATTAGCCAAAAATTCTTCTCTTTCCAAAATGATCGTGCTACACGACACGAGTGAAGATAGTACAATAAGTGGGGAGTCATTCTAAATCTGTTTCAAAAGTCAGAAACATAGTACAATGGATTTGGGTTAAAATAGTCCTCCAAGAGATTCTTATCCCGATTGTCTTTTTCTATCCGTGTTTGGTGCTATGGAGAAATGAGTGGATAGAAAATGGACACATTGCGCGTTGAGAACCGGGTGGAATATTATCAAATAGTCATGTCCAAAATCCTCATTCAAAAGTTCATATTTGTCTAAAATCAAATAAGATTTTCATATCTATAGAACATCGTTTAAAAAATCATCATCCAGATTTCCCATATCTGTCCAAAATATAGAAAAATTCTCGTATCTATCCAAAATTTTATCCACAGTTCACATAGTTCTAAAATCTAATAAGATTCTCATATCTAGCCAAAATCTTATCAAAAGATCTCATCCAAACATTTCAAATCTGTCCAAAATCGGACCATATTTTCATATTTGCAAAAAAACTCTTCAACAAATCTTATCATAAATATTATCAATCACAAATCTACAAAAAAATATTAATAAAATAATTGTGAATAGTAACTGCCCGGGCAGTTACTATTCATGTGAGTGGGAAGGGGTATATAAAACTTTGACAGGCAGTTACTATTCAGAATGAATAGTAGCTTCCTGTGGGGCCTTTTGCCTTTTGCCTAGGCAACAAAGGTGAAAGTGCTCTAAGTGAAACTTTTCATAGAGGCTCAAGAGCTGCAATGAGAACCGAAAAGAAGACGAAATAAAGAAGCCCAAACTACAACTACAAGGTGATAGTTAGTTCTTAGTTACAATTCAATTCTTAAAGACAAGCTCTAATGTTCCAGGTATGATACCAACAGAGAGTTCTTTTTTTACTTGAAGAAGGCCGTATGTGCACATGATCACCTACTCTCATCCCCTATATAATTAATCGGGACGTAAAGGTGGAAGCAAGACCGAACTTCCAACCTCTTGCTCATTAGAAAAGAAGGACGACCCTAGTTGCATGCGCAACAATACAGAAACCTGGTCTTCATTATAAAACAGTAGAAGGTGGATGAAATAGAACAAAGTGAGAACGTGGGAGAAATGTAGGGGTGGTTATGTAAGAAAAACAAAGAGAATGAGAAACATCAGGTTGGTTACATAAACAGAAACAAAGAGTGTCACATAGCCAGAATTTAGTAAGAATCGAGTTCCAAATACATCATGTTGACCAACAAAGGGAGGCTTGGCCTTGGACCTAATTACCCAATTTTTTCTAGATGAATTGGAAGCAATACAGCACAAGTATTAATTATTATATTTTGGAAAATTCAAGCTAGAAAATAAATTAAATTAGGATTCCTCGCATATTCATCCTCACAAAATATGTACTTGCATATCCATCAACCTGCAAATCGTGATTTACATGTTAGTCCCAACAACGCCGGGCCCACTCATAAATACACACTTTAGTTTTGTGCCTTGAAGTTTTAGAATCTTTTGAAGAAAACAGGAGTAAATTTGGAAAAAAGGTTTCTCCTCTTACATTAAGTATGACATCTAGTACGATTCAAGAACCAAAGTATTTCATTGTTGGGGCATATCTAATTTAACTCATATGTTGCCAAGTGTCTCATCCAGTCATCTTTATCCATTTGTTGGACATAACTCGAATTTCGTAGAGCTTTGAAGGAGATTTCTGGTGTGTAAGCACCATTTGGAAGTTGAGAGAGCTGAGGAGAGGGCGTACCAATCTCGTGTAAGCTTCAAACCTATTTGGCAGCCGACTGCAAGGGTGTGCAATTAGCACAACTGACCTCAAGTAGTTTGTAGAGTGGGGTCGGCCAATGCTGCTATGTGCACAAGATGCAGACTTTCTAAGTTGTTTTGATAAAATTTCGGAGACATCTGGGCGTTTTACTAGACATGTCATATTGGTGCTTCTAGGGTAAGTAAGATGGTGATTATTCTAGGCTTTAAGTCTTCATTAATACCAAGAGTTTTGTTAGACAGCTTTTTGACGAAAGTTTCTCTTATCCCCATTGCTCATGAATAAGTGTGAGCACTTTGTTAGCATTTATAATCTTCAACAGTTGATAGTGAAGACTGTCTGATCCCGCCAAATGGATGTAGACTCTTTAACGGAAATGCAGTCGAGTCGAAGTAGAATATGTTTTGGTGTCTATTATTTGATGTTGTAGTTTCTCTCATGCTATACTTTCCGTTTTGGTATATTAAAGCATCCATTCGAGCACTGTCGAGAAACCAACATATTTTCTGCATAATATATGACAAATCTGTACTCTCCTCTTGGTCAAACTTCCTAAGCAGGCTCTTGAATGTTCCAGATTTCAGATATATCTAATATTTCCAACTGCAGAAGTTAGAAACACTACATACAAAGCTTTTACTTATCCTGGGTTAAAATTTTTATTTTGTCTCCAGATCTATCACCTATTGTTTGCAATCACCAACTTCAAGCTTTAGGAGGTCATTAGCATTCTCCTCCTCCAATGCAATTGTTCAGATTGACACCTACAATTGTATTAGTTGAACTAAAATGATCGATAACATGCCTTTCCTGATAACAAAATTTACCTCGTAAAGAAATAAAGTTCCCAAATATTCTTTCATAGGGTATGCAATGTGCAATGTCTTTGAAACCAAAAAAGAAATAAAAATCCAAAAGGAACGGCTCATTATTGTTTATCATAAATGAGAACTAGATGGAATTTTACCCAATGAATGAGCCAATCTAGAACAAACAGCAAGCATATGTTCAGGATACAAAAATGGCATACCCTCATTTTGTTGGGTTGGGGTGATTCTGGGTGTGTTCATAGACTCAGGATACAAGGATTACAGAATGGCATAACCCCCATTTTGTTTTGAGTGTGAAGTTGTGCAAGCATATGCCCAGGGTATAATGACATAATGACATACCTCACTTGTTGTGACTCAGGATAGTAGGATACAGGGAACATAATGGCATACATTCATTTTGTTGTGGTCGTGTGCTTGCAAGCATATGCTCAGGATATAAAATGACATAATCTCATTTTGTTTTGCTTTGCTGTGTGTGTACGAGTGTGGGGGGGGGGGGGGGGGGGGGGGGGGGGGGGGGTGATCTTAATAATCAATCGCCTACAGATACTGCAATCCATAAAAAATCAGTTCTACATCATACCAAAAGGCCAAACTCTTAAATTAAACCTCATGCATTTCAAAATTGTACAGTAATTTTGCATCAATGAAGCAAAAATTTGTAATGATATTTAACTGAAGGGAAAGGAGAAAGGAGCAGCATCTAAGTAAAACTTACGCAAAGGCAGTATATCCAGTCCCTGCATTGGCAGCAGATAGGTGTGCTGCATGGACACTAGCCGCAGAGAGATTGTCATGACTACTTGACTGCACTGGATTCTTTACATCTTCGTCAATCTACAAATACAAGAGAAGTTAGCATAATGTTTCAGTATATGTCTATACATTAAAATTCTATAATAGGAAGTTAGGTTTCGCAAATGAAGACCTTATCCCACTTTGTTTTCTTGTTCTGCTTGATCTCTCTAGTAGCATCAGCAATTGCTGAAACTGATTGCAATCCACTAGTTACACTCGCTGAAATCCCTGTCACAGCATTGCGACAATGAGAGAAATTTAAGAACTCATAAACAATGAGCACAATATCACTTTTGTGGAGTACAAAGCAAACATAAAAAAAGAGTCAAATAACAGTAACCAACAGACTACTGTCCATATTGGTAAATAAGTAAAAGCCAGTACCTGGAATCTGTGCATTGATCTTCAACACTGGGGCAACTGTGCCTGGTTGTGTTCCTCCAGGAACAAAATCTACTTTTGGAGTTTTTTTCCTTTCCATCTCACGTTTCATATCAGCTTCTGTAAGGATAAAAGAAACAAACAAGATATAAGTGACCAGATCTTATAAGTAAATAACCAGATGCATGAAGATACGGCATTGTTAGCTGCTGATAAGGAAATCAGGTGCAAGCAAAGATAGATGAAGGAAATCAAAAGAACACAGCATTAAAGAAAACATGCGTAAATGACCACAAATGGGGAGAAGTACAGAATGAAAAACATGTTCTCATTGTTTTGACATGTTGTATACATGATACAACATTCAAATCCAAGTGCATTCCAAATTATGATTTATCATTTCTAGCCATTGCAAATTTGCTTTTAAATCTGATTATAATTCAGAGCTTATTACATGTTCAGGCACACATCCCACACCATGTTCTTTCTCTTGAAATATGCCATTCTTAACTTGCTTAATTCAAAATTTTCTTTTCCGTCTCATTTTTGCAACTTTCTAGTATTCGATCTCCATCCTGATACCAAGAAATAAGGCAACATTCATTAATGTTTTGGGAACATGATCATAGAATGAGGGGTTTTTTTGGGTATATATACAATTATGATATAGCAGAAGGACATCGATTATCAGCTAGAAATAACAGATCTTACAATCTAAATGGTTAAATTTGCACAATGCACGCAGCAGATAAACCAAGGAACAAAGTTCGATATAAAGGTAACTTTGCATCTCTAGAACAGAATATTATATATTCTACATGCATGTTAGGCAGATTACCAGAAAATAGTAAAATAAAGGATAATAGTAACAAGAATTTTGGTAGAACAGAGTAAGTTAAGGTGTCAACATGTCCTCATAGTTAATAAACTCGAAAATATAATAGTGTTTGCAGCAGACATGATAGAAATAAATGACTCAGCAACCAAACCACTCCAAAGAAGGGAAAATAAATGCAGAACATTATATTTATAACTAGATCGAAAATTCAATCGAAACGTGACAGACCTATCTCATCAAAGTAGTCACTTCTGTCATACCCATGAGGGTCAAAAACATCCTTACTTAAGCATGTTCCTATCTGATCTATATCTTGATACCTCACAGCATGCTGCAAAAAGTCAGGATTCCGGTAGTCCTTCCTGTTCCTCAAATCTGCATTGAAACTTTTTCCTGCCTTCTTATATGCAAGAAACCTGTTAATCTTTTCCTGACACAATCACAGAGAGAAAATTAGAATGCAAGAAAAGAAATTAGTTATATATGCAATGCTTTTTTTTGTTATTATTGATAGCAATATATAAGCAATGTATACAAGAAGAAATTTAATGATCTTCTAAATCCCCCTCATTTCTACTAAGAGAAAACCATAGCCCATGTACGTAAGGAATGACCTTTTCATCCTATCTGCATTTATGAAAAGGCACTCCCTGACTAGCACTAACAGCAGATAACATTTAACAAAATGTTCCTATCAAACTACTTCAGAACACGACTGTATTAACAGTATGGTAGATAAGCAAACTGAAGTTTTCAATAATCTACCAAGTAGAGACATCTTTGAAGTTCGATCAATTTTATTTATTTGTAGCACGCTAGGACAACATCGCGTGTGGTCCCAAACCATAGAAGTAGTCAGTGGTTTATATTCGTATATAATATGTGATTATGTATGTACCCTTTGGTATTATCGAACGATCAACTATTACAGCAACCGTAACTTCCAGTATGTATTTAATCCAAATGCAAGAACCATGGCAAATAGATTTGCACTCGTCTACAATAAAATTAATACGATAGCTATTGCCTCTGTGAGGAGTGTAGGCGAAGGCAAAAGGCGCAAAGCAATTTCACTACACCGTAAAAAAGCCTGATGAGCAAGGCGCAATTTGAGGCGTAAGCCTCACCTAACCGAGATGCACTATTATTTGTTGAGATTTTTAAAATTTATAAATTAGATTATATAAACAAGATAGCATCATAGCAACAAAATATATCGTTGTCGTGTATTTAGTATCTATTTGTTAATAAAATGTATATTTTGTCTTAATGCGGATAATTGAGAATAATTTGGAATTGGAAGATGTGCAGTGGTCACAAACTTGTGTGTTTTGGTACCTGGAAGTCATAATCTGCCGCGAGTTCATTTTCTTGCCCCAAAGAAGTGATGCAATGTGATTTTTGTAGGTGTAATGCATGACTAAATTTAAATCAATGTATGATAAGAGGTAACATACAAAGAAATTTAAAGAGTTGCACGTTTACTCTATGTACCGATTGAGGAGGACTAACTGATGAACTTATGGTCTTCCTTCATATCACTTTTGTTGGATTTGGCTCCCAACCATTTGTGAGTTGTGACTACTAAACCACCAATACAAATTTCATAAACATCAAATTTCTGCCTCGAAACTTGACGAGACATGCTACATTACTCTTCCTACCAATCATACTAAGACACGCACATAATTTAGCAAAACGATAGTAAACCAAACTAAATACCATTCTACCATATAATATTCCAAATTATGCAAACTCAACTAAGATTTTTAAAAAAAGTCATTTCGATAACTGAATATAAGGTCTCAACACCACAAAACCACCTATAAATCCATCATAAACATAGCAACAACAGAAAATAATCAGAAACTAAAAAATCAAAAGACAATAATAATACCCCGAAACTCACAACTTTACGTAAGAACAACACCACCTCTACCCTCCTCAATCTTCTTCTCAGCCGTCTTCGACACCAGCTTCGCCTTCACCCTAAAACTAAAATCCATCATAAAGATAGGGAGGAGTCTATACTAGTTGAGATTGGGGTTAGGGTTGAGAGGTTATTAGATGAAGATGGAGACTGAGAGGGAGGAGTGGAGATGAAGGTGGAGATTGGGGAGGAGGTTGAGAGGGAGTAGAAATTGAAGAAGATACGGTTGAGGTTGAGAATTACGGGTTGGATCCAGATATGGTGGGATAGGATTACGAGTTGGATCGGGTCGGGTTGAAGAAAATAAATTTCGACCCGATTAATCGGTTAATCTGATTAGATTTGCACCTTTTTCTAATGCACACAGAGGAGTGTGCTGCCTCTGAGGCGCCTTGAACAAGGGCAGTGTCTCGACCCTAGCTTGAGGCGCCTTGAACAAGGGCAGTGTCTCGATCCTAGCTTGAGGCTCAAAATGCTTGGGCACCTATGCTTTGCACGCCTCAGTGCGCCTTCGACTACACTATCTGTGCATTCTTGCCACATCATACAAACTTTGAGAGCTATAGCCCCTTCCAACTCTGATAACTGTAATTGTGTTCCTCTGACAGAAACAAGTATTAACAACTCAAATACTCAATTGACCAGAAAGTGATACATAGCATTCCACCCACACAAGCACGAGATGCTGACACGGACACGGCACAACTCGAGACACCGATACAGGGAAAATTATGAATAACTACATTGAAATAACCAGTTCGTGACAGATATGTGTCCATGCCTGTTAAGTGTGTCGAATACCATCTTGGTAAGGACATGACTTCCAAGAAAAGTCTTCTTCAGAGTTCCACTTCCACCTTCACAAAACCACTGAAATTATTCTCTGAATTCTTTCCTCACACCTTTGACATTTTACCTAGTTAACTACAACTAAAAGCTATTATCCAGAATCTTTGGGCTCAGCTACGTGAATTCTATATTTCCATTTGTCTTTGTTAAGGCCCATATCCTAGAGCTAATAATTACAGTATCCTTTCACCTGCCTCAGTTCAAGTTAAATAGTTATTTCATAGTCTTCTTTGCTCTGTTCAACCATCTGCTCCATACAGTAATTAATTGGACCATGTTACGGATGCTCGAAGTCAAAGGTTCTCATGCATTTTACTCTAAATTGGAGCTTACTTTTGACATATTATCAAAAACACTCATTCCTAATGTTATCTTTAGAATTGTCACATGTCCATCTCAATACTCTAATTATATCCACGCTCATGCCTGATAAGTTTTTCTTCATGGTCCAACTTACAATGGAATAATGGTTGGTTTCCTGGCAACAATATAGAGTTTTCCTTCAATTTCAGGAAGTATTCATGTACTCAATACTAAAATGAAATAAATATATACAAATTATTATCCAGCTAAGAAGATCTATACTGGTTATGGAACTTACATTATTACAATTCACGTTTTTAGCATTGAGCCGAATGACATAGAATGAAATTGAGATTCATTTGACTTACGCAAATATTTCTATATATGCAACTAATTTCAAAGAGGACCGCCAGCAAGTATGGCATGCACTACATGTTAACAGGTTGGTTAAAGTCTTTTCAAGGAAAATTCTCAACGAATTACACCTGGGTAATATATGTTGTAAAAGAACCTACAAAATTATGAGACAATCATTAAAGAAAATAATATACCTGCAGCTCATCTGAGCACTTAGTCGTCAAAGGAGGGGGTAGAAAACTATTCAAAGGATCCTCTTTTTGCACTTCTTCAGAAACTACAGCATCCACCGGAACCTCAGCTACTTCATTCTCAGCGCCCGTAGAATCAATTGCCATATCAGTCTCAGATTTCAACTGGTCAGGTAAAACAGAAAGCTGTGAAGGCTCAGGTTGAGTACTTGGTGTCAACAATTCAACACTTCCAGGAGGTGTTCTTTCTTCAAAACTACCTGTTTGGTAGCACTATAAGGGCTCAACATGGAATCATAGAAAGGTCAAAAAAGTTACGAGAAAATGGTAGCAAACCTGTTGATTTTAGTTAACACTCAATACACACTTCACAAATACTATACAAGATGTCAGTATCTTCCTCGATTTTAAGGCAAGAAAACACAAATTTTATGCAATTCTATAGTTCTTAGACGAGTAACCAAACTTAAGATAAACAAACCAACACTACCAGGAACAACGATCGCTTTGGTACGTGGAACGAAAATGTGAACATGGATCGATACATGTCCTAAAAAGTGGTATGCTAGGGCTAGGCTTCTCAAGGCACTTGATCATAATAGAATATACAATATAGAATATATAATGACCTTTATAGTATGAAGGAATTGCCCATAAATAATATATGTAGAACACTATAGTTTGATTATATAAAATCAGATCGGTACGCCTATAGTTTGTACTTAGTAAACTTTGATTATGGGTAGTAATATGGCTAAAAATAGAACCAAATCGGGACCATTCAAATTGGGCACGAATCTTAAAGCTCTCAAGGACAAAACGGTAATTTCACCTACAAACGGGTCCGAAATGGAAACTGGGTCTTTCTTCAAAGCCTAATAACCCAAAAAGGATCTGTTCTATTGGGAATGGGTAGCAACCTGTTACAAACCAATTTAGATATTCAAAGAGTAATTGAAATTCATGGTTATCTCTAAGAGACGGTTTAGATCAAATCTCTTATCATGAATCAGATTTAAACTCTACATCTTATCCAAAAACACCGGGACATAGAGATAAATGACTATCTCTAAACTGTCAAGACGACTATAAATACCCTCTCCCCCCACCATAACAAGGTAATCAATCTTTTTCTACATAAACGCTCTTTCATAATCTTCATGATTACTGACTTGAGCGTCGGAGGGTTCGTCGCCGGGAATCCATCCTGGTGTATCGAACTTTTGGCAGGTCAACGGCAGCGGCAAGATACCAGTCAAACGCCGGTGAAAGTCAACAGGTTTGCCTTATTTGTTTCTAGAAGAATCCACAAATACGTCTGTTTGCTCCTACACCAAAATTAACAGCAACAGAATGGCGGCGTCTGTGGAAAACTAAAAAGCAATCCAACCTTCATCAGCAAAAGTAGTTTCCAACCATGCCTCTGAAAGAGAAGGGGAAGGCAGCGGCCTCCAGCCGAAGAGCCACTCCTCTTCCTCTTCCTCCACCTCCAATCCAAGATGTCCTTCCTCAAGTCAATCAGCAAGTTCAGCAACCGCAGCCTGAACAGTCTCTTCCTCAACAGCCTCCTCAACAGGCCCCTCCAGGGCCCCGGGGGCTCTCATCGAAGTCGTCCAAAGCAACACCGTCATCATGACGATATTTTCGGTCCACAATCCCTCAACTGACTCTATGGCTTCTTAAAGTCCTCCAGGGCCGGATCTTCGTTAAGTAATTCTTAACCGTCGGCAAGGATCGACCTCCGAAATCGCTTAAATAAATGGCGAGCCCCTGAGGAAATCCCTCAACCTGAGCACCCAGAGGCCTCGAGAGTCTGGACCACCCGTAGACCAAGGACCAGAAGATCTCCTCCCCCGAAGAGGCGAAAAGAGTCCCCTCCGCATCATCAGCAGAGAAGTCATACTCCAGTAAGCCGAGCCACACCTATAAACATGAATTAAAATAACATGAAACTAAACAAGACTAGAATCTCTGCTCGGCAACACCTTCGGGTAGTTCTCCATCTGGGCCTGCAAGTATATTATTACAAGGAAAGAAACAAGTGGTACCCGTTAATGCAAGTCACGGGCAGCAAGAGAACAAGCTAACGGGACAATATAGAATAAAACAAAAGCAGGAAAGAACAGAGAATCAAGAATCGTATAATAGAGCAAATACAACATATGACAGAATCAAGAACAAGACCTCATGGAACAAGTAACGTGCATGTGAACAAGTAAATAATCCATAAGAACATGTAACATGTAAACGAGTAAGCAAGTAAACGTGTCAACATGAACGAGTAACATGTAAACAAGTAAACCAGTCATCGTAACATGTAACATGTAAACGGATCATGCAAGTATACGTGTAAATATCATGTCTTTTATTAACCTAACTAGGTAGCACTTCATGCATCCCATACTACATGGTTGCTACTCGCAATCAAGTGAACGTTTAGACTAGTGGTGGATTCTATAGGTCACGTACTCGGGAAAGTTGTATCTTGTTCGAGATACGTGCATGTGGAACATGTAGTGTAACTTGTAGCGTGAAACATGTCAAGTAACCTGTATTTAGCAAACTTGTAAGTTGTAACTTACAAATTGCAGCGAGGAACCACGAGCCCCCGTCCGAGTACGCTCTTCTATATTGCCCACTACTAAATCTTTTCCCTTTAAACCCCGGCTTGTTATCTTTTTAATTACAATTTAAACATGAACAAAACTACATGCAAGAACAAGGACGGGTAACATGGCAAGGGTAACATGACAAGATCAAGTATCAAGGACTTATACGAGGCAAGAAACATATTTTAGGACTTATAAAACATGTGATGCAACTAATGACATGCATAACACTTAAACAAGAATAGAGATATTATAACAACATGCAACTTAATAACAAGCAATTCATGCACAATATCATGTATAATAGTATATATATGTATTAATTTTTGTGTTCGTGTCATGCATACGAGAACAAGGTATTCACGATCACTTGTGAATACAGATCGACGGGTTAAGTATGGAAACAGGTATCAATTCGACTTATGAATGCGAATTGGAGTCAAATAATAATATACTTGCGGTATTTTTACAAAGGCTTGTACTAGAACAATAAAGTTGTACAAGAGACACTTGCCTGTTAGTCGACGACGATTAAATTTCCCACCACTGCCGAAGTCGGAGCGCCCTCTCTGCTGGACAACCCATCTCCCTGTCGCGCCACTCTCCCACGTCGCCTCCCATCGCGTGCCCCCTTCTCCCGCTCGCTCTCCCTCTTTTTCTACCTCTCTATTCTGAGATAAAGAAGAAGATAGAAGTTTGGGAATTGAGTATTATATCGGTATTAGAGACCGCTGAGCTGAAGAGGCACCAGTCACTCAGACCAAGCTTCAGAACTTCGAAAAAGATATCATGTGAGCTTTTAATATTGCCACGAGTCAGGATCAGCGTGCCTCTAACCCTCGCCATACCGCCACATGAAGGAGAGTCCTGAGGGTCGACTAGATCCAACAGGAGGGATTACTCGATCCACTGCCGTCTCCACGAGATGGAGAGGCGCCATAACAGGATCAATCATGTAGAGGAACAACGGACCAACAACTCCTGAGGGGAGAACCAAACTCCTCCCAAGAGGCCCTCACCTTATCGTAAAAGTAGGTTTTCAATTTCATCGTAAAAGTAGGTTTTCAGTTTCAATAAGGCTGATGCTTGTAACACGGCCAAAAGCATGTAATAATGGCTCGCCCCATTGAAGCGGCCACTTAGTTTATCTCAATAAAACTTAGCTTTTTTCTACTGAAAATTATTGCATTTGCCTCATTTCTATCTCTCTGAGTCACATCTACAACTCGTTAAACGGTAAGTTCGAAGTCCAGCTTGTCCTACAGGGCTGCTCCCACAACATACTAAGCTCCAAAGACGAGTTCGGAGTCCAACACTTGGTTCGACGCCGCTTTAGACGCTTGCAAACAAGCAAGTGCAGAGCAGCTCACCATTCGGAATTGCTCCTACAACTCGTTGAACCCCCTCAAACAACAAGTTTGGAGTCCAACACTTGGTTCAGACGCCGCTTTAGCCGCTTGCGAACGAGCAAGTGCGAGGTAGCTCGCCATTCGGAATTACTCCTACAACTCGTTGAAATTCCTAAAACAACAAGTTCGGAGTCTAACACGTAGGTTCGACGCCGCTTTAGCCGCTTGCGAACGAGCAAGTGCGAAGCAACTCACCATTCAGAATTGCTCCTACAACTCGTTGATAACTCCGTAACAATTAGTTCGAAGTTCATAATCATGGTTCGAAATTGCCCTCACAGCTTGCAAGTATACGATTTCGGGGCACAAAACGAACATTCATACTACTCCCACTACTGGTTAAATTTTGCAACAAGCAAGTTCGGAGGCTCGAGCTCAACTCTCCCTAGAGTTGCTCCTCAAACTTGTCTCCCAAACGGCTCTCTCAAAGAGCCCGATGAAGCTCTTCGCTCCGCTCGCCTCCCGAGCGGCCTTCTTCTGAACGAGTTCGGAGTTCAACTCTTCCCTAGTGTTGCTCCTCAAACTTGTCTCTCCAAACGGCACTCTCCTAGAGCTTGGCAAAGCTCTTCGCCCCGCTCACCTCCTGAGCCGCCTTCTTCCAAGAGAGTTCGAAGCCTAACTCATCTAGAGACACTCCCTAAACTCACCTCCAAGAACGGATGTCACGCCCAGCTTTCCAAAAGGAATACGGAATACGGTACGTGACTAAGCCCAGCGGATAGTTTTCACCATCCATAAGTTGTACGGATCTACTTCACTCAGCACAACAGTAAATATAACAATAAACACAACCAAGCATGCATAAACAATTATAAATCAACACTATTTATTTGCAACAATGATAAATAACCCAAACAAATACGAGATCTGAAACAAAACAATATTCTGGGACTACAAGCCCAATACAAGTCTCAATACATTAACATGAATGAAATAGTTCATAACAAATCATTAGGCAAAATTTTCCAATGCGCAGCTCAAAACTTTTGGTCACCAACTACAGTAGGCAAACGATCACCAAAACCTGCTCATATATCAATTACAAGAAAATAGGAAGACAGAAAAACATAATGCCCGTTAGATGCAAGTTCCGGGCCGCAAGTATTACAAGCAGGAAAATGAAAGGGGAAAATGAAACAAAAACATGAAGTACTGATATGGAGATGGCAACAAAAGGATGACAGTCTACAGATAACAATAAACAATGGGTAAACAGTAACGAGTATAACAATAACAGTAATAGTGAAGTCAACAGTAACAATAACAGGATGACAGTAAAATAGTTATTCTTATGTTTAATGTTCATTACTATCTAGGTAGCACTTCATGCGTCCCAAATTATACCACATGGTTGCTACATCAAACAGTTTCGTTTTAAGATTTCGTAGTGGAACCTATAGGGCCGTATATTCAGACAAACAGTAACAGTAATAACAAATAGTAACGGTGTCATGGATCATGCCCTCATGCATCCAGAGAAAACAGTCGGTACCACAGTAAACAGTGGGGAACGACTTTCCTTCTGAATACACATTTCTATATTATCCACTACTAAATCTTTCCCTTAAAACCCCGGCTTGATCAGTTTTCATTGTTATTAAATAGGTGTGAACGAACACAAACAGGGCTAAAGACATGGCAAGAACAAAGGACAAGTCTAAGATGAATAGGAAACACAACCGGATGACAAAACAACTTATAACAGTCAAAACAACGAAACTTTCAGTTCTAGATAGCAAGACACTACTGCACCGAATCTGAGATTCCCGTTGCTACAGAACTGTAAATCTAGATCCGTCAGAAAATCTGAAAACTAGACTCTCTGCCGAATCAAGCGCATATATACAAGTCATACATCAGCCACAGAAACAAGGGTTGAAAACAGCGTTTAATACAGAACTTATGTTTAGCCAGAAAATGCAAAATCCTGCTTATAAGCATGGAAAAGGTTTTAAAACATCATAATTCAATCTAAGAAAAATCTGGGAGATTCCCTAGCATATCTAGTCAACATATAAAATATCATGAATTTATACTACAGAAAGTATAGTCAATATAATTGGAAAAAATAGAGTAATGCAACAAAATTTCAATTCTGAAAGTTCAGACACAGCAGTACCAAAACAAAGATAATTCACAAAATACAATTCGAAATCCATATCTGTCAAAAGGGTGATAAAATAGATAAATCAGCCTACAGTTTATATTTACAAAGTTTTCTTCAAAAATGAATAGAATCAGGTTTAAAACCGTAATTCTTTATTGAACAGTATACAGTTTGAAAATATATCGGTTGGTTTCATAAGCATGAAATGAGATACAAAAGTCATTAATTAATTCCATAAAAATTAGAGATTGATCCCAGTCATGTCTAAACATACCCAGCAAAATAAAGAGTTCAAATTCTACTTTTAATATCAATTTTAAGATAATAATTCATACAGCAATCACATAGTTCAGAATCTGGAATATACGATATGTCTGTAGTAAAACAGCAATAACTCATGCATCGAAAATCAGAATTCAGATCCGTCGAAAGTTCTGAAAACTAGAAAACAAAGATTACAAATCATGTTCACAAATTTATTTATTTTACTGATATTAACAGGGTCGAAATTACTATACAAAAATAGGGCAGTAGTAAAAACAAAACTTCTTCTATGCATTTCATCAAACAATTTAATTACAAAAGATCCAACCTAAGATGTCATATAAAGCATGGTATATAGGTTACTTAAATCAGCATGGCATGTGTATAAACAGTTTAAAATGATTTGATATACCTATCAAGCATCCAAGTACAAATTATCTATAACATACAGTATGTCACAAACAAGCATATCAATCAAGATGTCCATCTAATCTAATTTGTTTCTCATGCAACGGGTAACAACTTATTGTGAAACAGTCATGATCAAGAGATGAAGGAACGAATCAACTAACAAAATATGATTTCATCATGAGAGGGACAACAAACGCATGCAAGACTACTTACGGTATTTAGCTTGTATAACAAAAATTACATACAAGCTACTTGCCTAATAACGACGACGAAGATGATGACAGAATAACAGGAACGGATCCCGAACAACGAACATAACCATACGTGCACAAGAGACAGCACGTACGAGAACAAGAGTCAATAGCAAAACAAGTGCGGTGCACGTGCTCCCACACACCGACGGCAGTAGCAACCGCAAGTGGCTTCGACAGCGACAAGGCGTCGACGGCAAGGGCGGCGATAACGTCGAGGGTAGCTCGATGCTAGGGGAAGACGACGGCGGATGGAGGACGGGGACAGCAACGCTAAGGCGACGGCAGTGGTGGGACAGCAAGGGGACGATGACAGCACAGCAGCATCGAGGGTCGACAGCGACGAGGGGATCTGGGGTCCCTACGGGCTCGAGCGGGGATAGGGCGGCACAGGGGGATCAGCGGTGAGGGGAAAAGGAACGGGCTAAAGGGGAGATGGGTTCACCGGCGATGGGGGTCGAGGCGGTGACGGGCGACGGGCGACGGGCACAACAGGGGGGATCGGGAGATAAGAGAGAGGGGGTTGACGGCTGTGGTGGAGAGAGAAAGATATTAAGGTTAGGGTGTCATTAGTAGGGTTATATAGAGTCAAAGCGGGTTTGGGTTAACTGCATATTATCCAATAGGAAGAAAGAAGTCCAATATGAGACAATTGGGCCATGAATTAGGTTTAGACAATAAACAAGGTCAAGAGTAATATGTAGATCAATCAATTGAGAATATAAAGACTGAATCAAAGCAAAAATGAATTATAAGGAGAACAAGAACATACAATTCAAAAGGGACGAAAAGAGATACAATCAGAAATGAAATAAAATAACCAGGAATTTAATCAAATACAAATAAAAACACAATAATGAGTCACAGGAGTTACAACGGATCTCCCCAAGAGTCATACAAAGCTCTTCTCAACTTCATGAAGGCAAAGATGTCGCGGGACTATTTTGACTATGAAGAAGGGTGATTCTTCAACTGACTTCTGAAGAGAAATTGTAGATCTCCGAGTCAGCTTCGAAACAAGGGTCACACGCCCCAATCTGACCTCCGCAGCATCGGGAACGTCGGTTGCAATACAGCTGTGCCGAAGCCACCCTGGCCCTCGACAACTCTCGCTGAGCGTTCTTACCACCGACGTCGAAATGAGAGAAAAATTCGCCATGTGTCGCTCTCTCGAAATGTCTCTCGACTTCGGCAAGTGGCTCCGAGCATTCTTGTCACCAACGTCAAAATGGAAAAAAAAACTTTGCCTCATGACGCGCTCTCGATCGTGATCAACGAGGTGATTAAAGCAAAAAAGAGAAGGTCAATGGTCAACGTTGACCAAGTCAACGGTCAACCATTGACCGCCACGTGTCAAGCCGCCAAAGGCTCTCCTGAGTTCAGAAATGCGATCCGAGCATTCTTGCCACCGAACTAGAAATGAAGAAAAAAAACCCCCTCGCGATCCGCGCTCAAATCAAGATTAACGGTTGTGATTAGCGCAAAAAAAGAGAAAGTCAATGGTCAACGTTGACCAAGTCAACGGTAAACCATTGACCGCCACGTGCCAAGCAGCCGAAGTCCTCTCCTGGGTTCAGAAACTCGATCCGAGCATTCTTGCCACCGACTCTGAAATGAGATAAAAACTCTACCTCAAGATCCGCGCTCAAATCTAGATTGACGGCTCAGATTCGCACAACAAACAAAAAAAGAATTTCAAAATTCTTAAGGGGCAAACGGGTCGGGTCTGAACCCATTAGGACCCAGACCCGCACATCCCTCCTCTTCAAAACCCACATTGTGCATCTCTCCTTCCCGCCACTTCGAACTCAGAGCTCGAGCTCCTCCCCTCGCCGAGCTGCAACACTTTCCACCATTGGCGTCGAGCTCCATGCCGAACTTCGTCGTCGCTGAGCTCCGCCACCATCACCATCGATGAGCTCCAAACACCTTCGTCGAACTCCGAGCTCGAGCTCCTCCCCTCGCCGAGCTCCAACACCTCCTGCATCGAACTCCGGACTCTGAGCTCCTCGCCAAGCTCCTCGCCAAGCTCCTCATTAAGCTCGCCAACCTCACCGAGCGTCGCCATGGCATCGAGCTCCACAAGCACCTTCACCAACATCGAGCTCCTTCCCCGACGAGCTCCACCACCATGGCATCGTCGAGCTTCACCATCCTCCCTCGCCAACTCACCAAGACTCCAACCCTCGCCAAAATTCACAATGTAGCCGAAGCTCGGCGCTTCGTCAAAACACCCTCATCGACCTCCTTCACGAGCTCCACCGCCATGGCCTCGCCACCTTCCAAAAACCCATCACCGAACCCCTCCACTGAGTCGAGCACCCTCCTTCGTCAACCTCGCCAACCTCCATGGCGACGAAGCTCTGTCGAGTCCCTCTCCTTCACGAACTCGATCTCACCCCGTCGAGCTTTTTCTACCTCAACCAACCCATAGCCGAGCTCCAACCTCGACTCCAAGCCTCGCCGTCGAGCTCCAACTTCACGCTACCAAGCTCAACCCTGCCGAGCTTACTCCTTCGTCGAGCTCCTTCAACACCAAGCTCCGTCGAGCTCGAGTTATCCAATGCCGAACTCGCCACCGCCATGGCCTCGCCACCTTCCAAACTCCACGCCGAGCCCCATACTTCGTCGAGAACCCATCAGAGCTTCAAAACTCCCTTCTTCAAAACCTCTACTTCGGAGCCATCTCCTCGCCAACCCACCGAACTCCATCAAGCTCCCTCCATCACCTCCACTAACGAACTCCTTCATCGCCAGAGCTCCTCCAACTATTCACCGAACTTCGTCGAACCCCTCCACTGCGTCGAGCTCCTCTCTTCGAACTCCAAAGGCGTAGTCGGAGTCAAAAGGCGTAGGCGTAAGCGTAGTCGAAGGAGAAGTCCGGGGGGGGGAAATCCGAACCTTGAAGCCATGTGTCAGCCATCTCCGGGGTCGACAGCGAGATCCGAGCGCTCTTGTCACCGACGTCAAAATGGGGGGGAAATTGCCTCCTCCCGATGCGCGCTCGCTTGATCATGATCAACGCCCAGGATTGCACCACGTGTACAGATAAATATTAATTAATTTATTTAATTATTAAATTGAATTAATTATTTAAAATTCCGAAAAATAATTTAAAAATCGGGAAAAAATAATTAAAAATAATTAATAATTCTGAAAGATAATTTTTAATTCTGGAAAAATAATTATTAAATTAGAATAATTAATTGAAATTTTAGAAAATTAATTATTTAAATTCAAAAATTGAATAAAAAATTCAAAAAATGATTAGAAATTGAAAAAAAAAATCAGAAAAAATCTGAAAAAATCACAAAAAATTCAGAAAAATCTAAAAATAATATTGGGCATTTTACAAGCTCAGAATAAAATTGTTACACCTCGAGCAAGATCCAAACTTTCCCGAGAACTTCGATAAATTCTATAAGTCATTAAAAACGAGCGAACTACTCCTTAAAGGCTATGAAACTCAATCTTCAGGAGTGAAGGGCTTGTGATATGACTAAAAATAGAACCAAATCGGCACCGTTCAAATCGGACACGAATCTTAAAGCTCTCAAGGGTAAAACGGTAATTTCACCTACAAACGGATCCGAAATAAAAATTGGGTTTTTCTTCAAAGTCTAATAACCCAAAAATGGATCTGTCTTATTGGGTATGGGTAGCAACCCGTTACAAACCAATTTAGATATTCAAAGAATAATTCAAATTCATGGTTATCTCTAAGAGACGGTTTAAATCAAATCTCTTATCATGAAACGGATTTAAACTCTACATCTTATTCAAAAATACCGAGACAAATAGATAAATAATTATCTCTAAGCTGTCTCTTAAGACGATTATAAACACCCCTCCCCCCCACCATAACAAGATAATCAATCTTTTTCCACATAAATGCTCTTTCATAATCTTCCTGATTACTGACTTGAGCGTCGGATGGTTCGTCGCCGGGATCTATCCCGGTATATCGAACTTTTTGCAAGTCAACGGCAGCAACAAGAAACCAGTCAAACGCTGGTGAAAGTCAACAGGTTTGCCTTATTTGTTTCCAGAAGAATCCACAAATACATCTGTTTGCTCCCACACCAAAATCAGCAGTAATAGGTAGTGAATTCCATCATAGTCATTTACTCTATTAAACAATCAAAATAAATGCAATTCAATTTACAAATCTACATTCAAATTGCTTTTAAACAATCATGAATGATTTGGAACATTCATTTTACCATTCCAAAATGCTAATGTACCATGTTTTGACACACATGTTCCAATTCCCGGATCGTAGGAGATTTTGTATTTTCGATAACATGGAACCAAACTTTGGAGGTACAAGATATGCTAACTTTTGTTAACCCACCTTTACCTCCAACTTAAATTTAGCTATAAACTTTGTGCTTGGCACTACCACAATTAAGAAAAAGGGAAATGCCTGTCCAGCTTTTTTCTCACAACTTTAGTACTACTGGACTCAAAGTGGTGGAGCCAGGTTAAAATTCTTTTGAAATAGTTGCATTTGGGCACTACTTTCTTGAGTCTAGTGATGTGTAAGTAGTACCAAACTAATGAGAAAAAAGCACAATTAGCAGTGCCCAAAACTAAGGAAAATTACATAATAGTGTTCAGATAAGTGTAGTTATCTCTCAACCTTGGCATTAGATACAGCAGTTATCTGAACTCCAAAATGAACGAAGAACACGTTATGATAACTATAGTTTTGTAAAGTTATGTGAGATAACTCCAATTATCCTAACTTAATCTCTGTTCCCGAAGAGGGTCTAAATAGCAAATTGAAAAGCCAAATTACCTTCAGAAGTATGCATCTCCATGCTGACCACAACCCGACCCGCACTGCGCACAATCTCCCCCTCCTGCAAAATCAAGAACTTAACCCTCAACCAACAAAACACCAATATAAAAATAAAATAAAATTATCTAATATTTCAAAATTCAAAAAAGCACCTCGGCTTCGACATCAGGCGACATGGCGGCGTCATCGTGCGCATAATCGACAATCCCGAGACCACCACCACCTCCACCCCCTATCCGAGGCGGAAGAGGAGGAGGAGGCGAAGATTGCGAATAAGAGGCGAGATTGAGGGGCGAAGAAGTGGAAGAAGCTTGCTGAAGCTTGGGCCACGGCGGCGGCGTCGGGCTCCGCTTCGATTTGATCTCCGGCGACGGAGATCTCAGATCTTGTTGATGCCGGTAAATCAATTCCGAGATGTCGTTGGAATTTTGGTGGGTTAGGGTTTTGCTGTCGTCATCGTCGTCGTCGTCGTCGTCTTCCTCCTTATGATGTTGCGGTCGTAGTTGTGGTTGTGATTCTGGCTCTTCGTCTTCATCGTCTTCTTCGTCGTTGTACATGGATAGGAGTGCGATGCCTTCGTTGGGAGTCGCCATGGGGACCTACTGTCTTACTGAGGGGAACTGTGGTTGCGAGTTTTGGGACGGTGAGGTTGATTTTCTTTCCCGAAATAGGTCTTATTTTGAAACTAATTACCAAAATAGGTCTGTTTCGAAACTAATCTCAAAATAGGTCTTTATAGGTGGCAGTACCGAAGTATACCCTTTTCGATAACGAGGCCACAGTTGTGAACTGCAGTCTCAGTACATATCATATAATGCTAAATTCTGACACTTAAAAATAAAATTCTAAGTGTAAAATGTAAAAAATATGAGGTCGCAGTTGGGTACTGTGGTCTAGATATACCATAGGCCGCAGTACTGAACTGCGACCTCTTCGATTTCGAGACCGTTGTTCACAATTACAGCCTAATTACATATTATAGCTAATATACTCTGGAGCTTAGGGAAAACATTTCAAAGTGTAAAATATGAAAAATACGATGTAGTAGTTGGGTATTGCGGCCTCAGTTATATGCTTCGTGCGACTCAGTTTTTAGCATATAACTGAGATCGCAGTTGTAGACTGCTACCTATGTTACATCGAGGCCTCATATTTTTCAGATTTTATATTTAGGAACAAATTTTCAAATGTCTAAATTTAGCATTATATGTCATGTACTAGGGTCACAGTTCACAACTGCGGTCTCGTTATCAAAAAAGTCACAGTTCGGTACTGCGTCCTATGAGAACAGACTTATTTTAGAAATTATTTTTGAAATAGACCTATTTTGAAAATTAGTTTAAAAAAGATACCAATTTCATGGGAAAAAAGGGTAAGATTTGGGTATATACAAACATTGTAAAGCATGTGCAATATTTGTGATTAACTTGAAAACATTATTTCTACATAGACCACTCATAAAGTTAAGTTTACTTTAAAAATGCAACTTTATTAGTTTTTATTAGTTAAACTAAAATTTATATTTCCAAGACAAATGCACGTATTCATCTTGTCATGTTGTAGATAATTATATCTTGCCACATGTCTTCCCAGCATAAACATTCCGTCACATGAAACTTCTGCATTGCATGAACGGATTTTCTCAATATGTGAATCAGTTTGATACTTAAATCTATTTTGTTTGTAAGAGCATCTGCAGGCGTTTGCTCAATATCGATAATATGCATATTTGGCTCAAAAATGAAAGCTGCACTCGTTTGCCAAATATCTATGTTATTCATATTTCACTACAGTCACCTGCTATATATGAGAATGAAAATTTGAGATTTATCCATATATGAGAGACGGCACATGATGTGCCGCCCCACAAAAAAAACTTTTTTTTTTTGTCGGATGAAGTGTTGTCGCTTGATTTTTTTTTCAATTAAAATCCCCCAAATCCCTCGGACGGCACTTCATGTGCCGTCCGGAGTTTTTTGTAATTTTTAATTTTTTTGTAATTTTTGGAAATGTTTTTGCAATTTTTAAATTTTTTTTGCAATTTCTGAAATGTTTTTGTAATTTTTTCTTAATTTCTGAAATATTTTTGTAATTTTTTTATTTTTTTTGTAATTTTTGATTTGCACCCCGAGTACGAATTTTTATTCCTCCGACGGCACTTCGAGTGCCATCGCTCCTTTTTTTTTTTTTTTTTTTCTCTCCGACGGCACTTCAAACATGAAGTGCCATGTGCCGTCGCTTATTATTTTATTATAAAAAGCTTTAAAAAATAGCTTTTGACGACTGCAGCAAAACTTCGATTCCTATTTCCATTTATCCATATATCCATACTTTTCTCTTCAACGACTACAGATGCTCTAAGAAAATATAATTATTTAGTTCAATTTTTTTTTTATGTGATAAATAGAGTCTAAAGACTCTAACCCGAGTATATATATAAATGGAACCAAAATATTACAAAAAACACAGATAAAAGTAATACAAGACGTAGTACAGCAGAAAGGACAAAGGAACCGCCAACACTCGGCAATCAAAGAGAACAAACGACACTAAACAAACAAGTAAATGAGACATTTACAAGAGACCAAAAGCATCCAGAAAATGCGAGAATCAGACTCGGCAGCCAAACTCAGAATAAAGAAAAGTAGACAGGCACACTCCTCAGGCAAGAAGAACAAACAGAAAGGCCTCAAAACACCGCCTGAACAATGAAGAGGAGACTAGAAGAAGTCGCACTCATATGGCCAGTCGACCAGACAGACCTGCTGAAAACATCTCCAGCTACATAGGCCAACTTACGCATCACAGCCACCAAAAGCCCCACCTGGAGAGAACAGAAAAGCAAACAGAAGCACAAACCAGAAGCAACAGACTCCCACAACACATAAGTATATAGATCCCTAGACCGAGTATAGAGGTTTGGGGACATTGGCCAAAAAACATATTTAGCAACAATGATAGACTAACAAGAGAGATTGCTGCTGCCACAACTATGTGGGGCCTATAGCTAGATCATAACTAGGTTTGTTTTCACAATATGAATAATAGAATCACAGTTATGATGCATAAATATTTGCTGTTATTCATGCTTGGGTACATCAGGTAGGAGCAAAGAAGCGGATGCGTATGGAAGAGGAGTGACTCTCTAATGGAGACAGTAAGAGGGAGGAGTGAGATTTTATTTATATTTTTTTGGTTAATTGTGGTATGAGTTGTACTTTCGATTTCAGTATTTTAGGTTTTGGAGTTGGAATATTATGTAATTTGTACTACTTGTTTTGTTAATTTATCATTAATGAAGTGATGACGATGTCATCTTTAATTAAAAAGTAAAAATTAAAAAAAAAACTCAACTTAAATAGAGATAAAAAGGATACTTGCTTTAGACAAATATGTTGACTTCACACAGTAAAATACTAAAATAAAGCTAGCTTCTCACATCCCTTCATGAATTATAATAAAGGCTTATTTTCTCATCTATTATGGCTTGTTTGGTTGGAGGGGAATGGAGGGGAGAGGAGGGCAGGAATTTTTTAAAACATTTCTTGTTTTGTTCATTTTTTAGGAGGGGAGGGGAATGGAGGGGTGTAGCATCCCTCGTGAGTCAATTTTGGCTCCCTTCAAATATTGGGAGATTTGGAGGGGAGAGAAATTGAGTCAAATTTTTGTATAGTAATTGGACTAAATTACCATTTAGATCTAAATCCAATTAATCACACCATTAAAATTTGTAATCACTCCATTTTAAATTTAAAGATTAAATTTAAAATTTAGAAGAAAAGCAAACAAGCAAACAAGCAAATTAGTTTCAAACTGAGATTATTAAAGTTGTAGGTAAGTAAGCAAATTTGTCTCCAGAAAAAAACAAGCAATTAGTGATCTTCATATGCAAGGTTGAACTTTTACATGTCATATATAGTGTTCAATAGACTATTTATAGGGGGTTACGTATTTTCTTAATATATTCTTTAGACTTTAAGAAACCCTAAATTATTGTTTCATTTTTCTATTGGTTGGTAGGGGTCACATAGGTTTATATAATTATATAAATGAGACTTTAGTTCTCCAAGCTTCAAGTTTAGTTATGCTCATCTAAACAATCAAATGGTAAAATATGATAATCACCAACTTTCAGATTTTTTTCCCAAAATGACCCTCTTTTTGAAAGTTTTTCCAGAACTAACCTTTTTTTTTAAATTTCATAAACGACCCACTCGCTTTTTGAAAAAACGAGTTTGGTTAAAAATAACTCGCTTTTTCAGAAAGCGAGTGTTAAACTTTTAATTTTCGAAAGGTTAGACTCGCTTTTTGAAAAAGCGAGTTATTTTTAACTAAACTCGTTTTTTCAAAAAGCGCGCTTGATTATTTTGATAAATATTTTCGAAAGTGGGTCAGCTTGGTAAATATTTTTAGAAAGTGAATTAGTTTGGTAAATAATTTTAGCAAGTGGGCCAGTTTGATAATAAGTTCTTTCTATATCACATTATCACTTCATCTTCTTTAGACTACTATATATGAAATCGTTTCTTTAGACTACTGTATATGAAATCGTTTGTCAAGACTTTCTATATCACATTGTCACTTCATCTTCTTTGGTAATGATTTTATAAAGTTAGTAACTGTTTAGCCGTAGTCGAGAATATACATAACTTGACATTATTTCAGTATACACATAATTGATGTGTTTTAAGTTGTCGAGAATGAGCCCATAGATACTCTCAATCTCCGGTATACAAATAATTGGCTTTTGACCTATCAATCATATGCGCTGAGTTCTTGCGCCAAATGTCTCACACTCACTTTCTGAAAAAGTGATGGTGGTTAAAAGGGCCCATGATTTTTTTTATTTATATATTTCACATTGGCGGAAATGACCAAATTACCCCTTCCTTCATATAACCAGATTATCACCTTAGGGATAAAAGGGTGAGACTTTTTTCAGAGAGCGAGTGTGAGAATGAGCCCATAGATACTCTCAATCTCCGGTATACAAATAATTGGCTTTTGACCTATCAATCATATGCGTTGAGTTTATGCGCCAAAAGTCTCACACTCGCTTTCTGAAAAAATAAGGGTGGTTAAAACCTCATCTCTTTTTCATCAGCACACCTATCAACCAAAATAGTTCACCATTAGGTCACGATCTTAGAAATCAGATCCAATGGTTAACAGATATGAGTCTCGACAACAATTTTAACATTTATCCACCCAAATACTGAATTGGCATATGTTGATGCTCCTACCAATAAGTGCAAGAAATACAAAACAATATATTATGATCAAACCTTAGTCTGCTGATAATATTCAGAACTAGAGAACTATGTCTCATCAATTACCACGTCAGGCTTTTGTGGTCTACCATTATGTATAACAGCAGCCATGGACGAAGTTACAACCACCCTTTTAATAGAAGAATTTTTGGCGCAAAAACCCAGCGCATATGACCCTTTTATTCCTTTTATCCCTAAGGTGATAAAAGGGATAATCTGGTTATATCCCTTTTATCACTACCGCATGACCCTTTTATCCCTAAGGTGATAATCTGGTTATATGAAGGAAGGGGTAACTTGGTCATCTCTGCCAATGTGAAATATATATATAAAAAATCATTGACCCTTTTAACCACTATCGCTTTTTTAGAAAGTGAGTATGAGACATTTGGCGCAAGAACTCAGCGCATATGATTGATAGGTCAAAAGCCAATTATTTGTATACCGAAGATTGAGAGTATCTATAGGCTCATTCTCGACAACTTAAAACACATCAATTATGTGTATACTGAAATAATATCAAGTTATGTATATTCTCGACTACGGCTAAACAGTTACTAACTTTATAAAATCATTACCAAAGAAGATGAAGTGACAATGTGATATAGAAAGTCCTGACAAACGATTTCATATACAGTAGTCTAAAGAAACGATTTCATATATAGTAGTCTAAAGAAGATGAAGTGACAATGTGATATAGAAAGAACTTATTATCAAACTGATCCACTTGCTGAAATTATTTACCAAACTAACTCACTTTCTAAAAGTATTTACCAAAATGACCCACTTTCGAAAATATTTACCAAAATAATCAAACGCTTTTTCAAAAAGCGAGTCTAACTTTTCGAAAATTAAAAGTTTAACACTCGCTTTCTGAAAAAGCGAGTTATTTTTAACCAAACTCGCTTTTTCAAAAAGCGAGTGAGTCGTTTATGGAATTAAAAAAAAACAGGTCAGTTCTGGAAAAACTTTCAAAAAGAGGGTCATTTTGGGAAAAAATTCCTCTTGGTGCCACTTGTGAGCTCATACCGCTATGAGGGGCCTGAAGCAAATTTGTAACGAATACAACAATGAGTTTGGTAATCCTATCAACAAGGTATACAACACTTCATGGAAGTGTTCCTGCTATACTTTAATTAAAATTTTCAGTCTTTCAAGTTGTCTGCTTCGTTCTTCCATCGATTGATTGCTTTACGTGACTCTGAAAAAGTTAAATTTCTTGCTCCATGACTTATTGAATCTCATATATTTTTTTTCCTAATAATCAGTGAATCTGATATGTAACTAATGAACCCTTATGGTCTTTCGTTTGTTACTTTTTTATATTATAAATTTTTAATTTTCGGAAAAAGGCTGTAACCACCGCCCACCTTGCATGCACGCACTAACTTCCCAGAATTGAGGAATTGTGCAAACGGGTATAAAAGTAATTTTATTATAAAATCCCTTTTCTCCCCTTGTGAACGGAACAAGAATATAATTATTTTCCCTCTCCCCGCCTCCTTTTAACCAAACAGAGTCTTGATTAAAATCTCTCCCCTCCCTTTTACTTCCCTCCCCTCCCCTCCCTTAAAATCCCTTCCCTCCCCTCTCCTCCCCTCTCCTGCTTTGAACCAAACAGCCCTAGGCAGACATGCAGGTAGTTAAAACTGTTAAGCATGCAAATCTCTTTAACTACCTGCATGTCTGCCTAAGTGACTGACCTATCCTGGGTTGAATGAGTTTGAGTAGGTTCAAACTGTTACTCTAATCAGTACACATTTTATTATGTCATTTGAAGAGCTTAAACTGTATTAGATAATGCACAAAAATATTTGGAGGAACCCCTGGGGAGGCGTTTCCTCCTAGTTTCTTTGGTTAAATATGATAGCTCAGAAAATTGGGGTCTCTGTGTGTTTTTGTTTTTCCTGTTAGGTTCCCATAATTTTTTTGCTAGTATATGAAATATATATAGCCAAACCTTTCATATTTAGAGCATCCATAGTCTTTTGCGAAGAAAATGGCAAAATGGCAAAATAAAATTTGGTAATTTATCTTGTTTGTTGCAGTTGTTAAAAGCAAAATATGACAATTTCGTAGATGTTTAATTTTCTTAAATTGATTTAATATTTTTTCAATATTTTTAATATATATTTTTAAATTCCTTAAAATTTTCAACGTTGAAGAGATATGGAGGCAAAATTATCCGAAATTTTAATAAAAATTAAATTTCAATAAGTAATGTGACACATCTCCTATAACCCCTATTTTTTGTTTTATGTATTTTTGAGTGTATTTTTCATTTTGGTGTATTTTCTCTCTTTGTATTTCTCTTGTATTTTCTGAACCGTATATTGGAGTTTGTTTTCAATATATATTCATTTATTTCATTTTGAGCTCCCTGTGTTGGTTTTTGTTCATCTTTTGTTCCCTTTTTCGTCTGTTATTGTTCTTTCTTTCATTTGGTTCTTGTCTTCTTTATTTTGTGCTCATGGGTGCTTATGGTGGTGTTGGTTGCTCAACCTATTTCCCAATCCTATTGTTTGATCCCTAATTGATTTACTAAAGCTAAATTAAACTCAATCCTATTTTGAATCCTATTCAATTGATCCCTAATAGATTTACTACTCCTAATTTACCCACAACCCATTAACCCAACTCCTTAACCCTAATCCTATATAAATATACCCCTCTCACAAACCTTAACCCTAACACCTAAACCCTAGCACCCTGGCCCCACTCTCTCCCCCACTACAACACACGATGGATTTACCGGCGTATATTCCCCGGCGTTTTATCAGAAACGCCGGGGTAAGAAGAGACCAGGAATGGGGCGTCAAATTGGATGGTTATAAGCCGGCGGCCTCTATAAAACGCCGGAAAATTATGATATTCACCGACACTTTTTATTAAAACGCCGGTGAAGACCATATTCACCGGCGTTTTAATAAAAGACGCCGGCGAATATACAGATAGAATGTACCAAAGAATCTTCTCCCATTCACCGGCGTTTTTTAGTTAAAACGCCGGTATAGGGTTTGGAATAAATTTCCCCCAAATCCAAACCCTATACCATTTCCTCCTCCTTCGATCCCAAAAAAAATCCCAATTTTTTCCCCTCTCTCGCGCTCTCCCGCCTCCGCCTTGGCCCCGTTGTCATCTCCCGCAGTCCCCCGCCCTCTCCCACTGCCCCTCCCCATTCTCAATCCTTCTTCGCTAGTCAAGTCAGCATAATCTCAGTCTCTCCTTTTTTTTGTCTTCCTATTATTATTCTCGTTATCTTTTCGATAAAAGGGTTTCTTGATTTGGCGGGAAATTGAGATTGATGAAGAAAGTGGTGAGGGCGGGATCGCTGGCAACTCCTTGCCCCACTCCACCGAGGCTAGCTTTCGCGAGCTCGACGACGTATTCTTGCAGGTAGCTCGATGTTTCACTGTAAAAATCCTTTTTTTTTAAAAAGAAATTTGATTTGGTGGGTTGGAAAGTACTAAATTAGTTGCTTTTTGGATTTACTTGCATCAGTCTATTGGTTTTATGAGTTTGAAAATTTTTAGGCGAATATCCGATGAATTAGTTAGAGGTTGGCAAATTAGAACAGTGCCGAAATACTGGTTAGATATTGATGAAATGGATTTACTTTTATAAAAAATCGAATGAATACATTGCAAAGGCTTCAAATTTGAGTAGTATCAATCATATACAATCTTAATCTTCTAGTTAAAAATATATACTTGGCTATGAATGTTAGAAAATGAGTGTTTTAGACACCATTTTCGAACCGATTTTTGAGCAATTTTTTGAGTAAGATCCTCAATGAATTATTGAGAGATCTTGATTGATTTGTATTCTCATTCGTGAGTAGATCAAAATCATATATTGGTTCGCTAAAATCGGTTAAGGGGTGAATGAGAAATTGTCTCTCAAAGTGAGACGTTTTCATTCTTGAAGATGGGTTAAGGGAACTTAGTCCCACATCGGAAATAACAAAGGAAATAGAAGAGGATATATAGTAATCTCCTTCTAAGCATTGTAAGATGGCTAGAAGAGAGGCTCTCTCTCGCGCGCGCAGGGGGGGTGCAAATCACGGACCGGTTTACATGTGACTTGTGTGCGCCCGCACGACCTGCGGACACGAATGCCGGACCGATTTGATCCCACCCCGTGCAGAGCCGCTTTTTGCTACAGTTTTCTTTTTGTAACGGCTGAAATGAATGCAGAAACGGTTCTGTCTGCCGTTTCAGTGCTGTATTTAATATTTTGTCTGCCGTTACGCTGAAGGCATTCAATTCACTGTCTGCCGTTACAGTGAAGGCTGTTAAAGGCTGTTAATGCCTTGTCTGCCGTTACAATGAAGGCTGTTAATGCCTTGTCTGCCGTTACAGTGAAGGCTGTTAATGCCTTGTCTGCCGTTACAATGAAGGCTGTTAATGCCTTGTCTAACCCAGGCTCTATAAATAGAGGCCTTCCCCTTACTTTCTTCCCTGCACAAACCAGATCCTATTCTCTCCTTCTCTTCTGTATTGTTCGTCCGTCCTTCTGTCGTTGGTAAGTCAGGTGATAGGTTCAAGCGCTTGTACTCGGTTCGGGAGTGATACGTGGTGCCTACGGGATCGCTCCAAGTCGTTGCATCCTGGGAGACAGACGCCTCCGTTCAATCCAGCAACCGGAGAGAGGCGCAATCTGTTTTAAGGATACTGTGTGATACACAGGCCTCGGCTTTCTTGGACTTGTAATTTTTCATTTGCTTACTGTAAGTTGATTAATTTATTTTCCTTTTCTTTTTCTTTCGGATTTCCCTCCTCTGTTCCCTTCTCGTTTTTTTTGTGCCTCTCTATCTTTCTTTGTAAAAGAAATTTTGTAAACATTATTTGTAACAATGAATACACTATACTTGGCTAGAAGAGTGTATAAGGGATTGCACTCGAGCTATAGTACTTTCTCCTGAATATGCAAAGGTAAGGAACTTAATTCAGTTATCTTTTCTTTATTGTCTCTTTATGCAATTTAATTTAAGAAGGTTATATGCTCCATGAACTTGTTAACAATTTTGGTAAATAAGTTGCTTGTGTAAACAAATCAGTAGAGAACTGTTATAATCGTTATTTCTTGCTATACTTTAGCTCACATTTGATCACTCAAATGCCGATAGATAATTGAGTATATCTCCTATTCCATGCTATTATTTTATTAGTTGCGACATGTCATGATAATTAGTGCTATAATCATCTGTTTACAATATCTCCTGTGTTTCGACATTTTCTTAATATAGAAAGAAATATGAAAATTGTGAAATTGCATATTTATTGCAGATTTTGGATGGTTTATTTTTTTTTCGGTTTGGGAGATTGTCAAAATCTTGTTTAAATATGTTCAACCCCTCGTCGTTCTGTTTTGACTAAGTTATTTAGTTTAAGTTAAGTTTTTCTGCCTCTTTTAGTACCTACCCAACTGAATGTTATATTGTGGATGCATTTAGCTTATTCATTATATTTTGAGTGGTTAGAAGGCTCCTTATCAGGGAAAAAACAGATAAAGGAAGAATTAAATATGATATTAAGTCGTTTTAGTGGTTTGAATGGAGGAACCAATTCAAAACCCAATGAAAAACATATGAAAGCTTCTAATTTAGGTTTTGTTAACAACTTGGCCACATCCATGGAGTTTTATTAACCGATGTTTTGTTAAAAAGAGATGCATGTCACTTAGTAACTTGAACCTACCTAAACTTGGTTAGACCATCACAATTGTTTGTCAATTCTATCCACTTCTTGCGCTTCTTTCCAAAGAGCATGTGCTGGATCTAACTGCATGCTCCTATAGATTTTGGACCTTTATTAGCCATCAATGTTGATTTTTGAAGAGCTCAGAGTGATTGTTTGAACCATGGTGCAGACTGTATTTGTGATGATAGGTGTTATTTGTATGGTATCCAAATTTGGAAAAATTTTCCCAATAGGTTCCATTCTAGTTTATTTAGTTTGCACTTTGTACAAGTAAATATCAAATGTGTATCTCTTGTTATCTACTTGATCCATTGTGTGTTGCTGGGGAGGCGATACTCTTCTAGTACTTATAATCTGAACATACTATTAGCTTTTGATACTAAACATCTGAACCTTTATGTATACAAAGTCATTTGGTTGAACCTATCAAAGTTCATCAGCATAATATGTTTGCTTTGGCATGATAAACTTCAGTTTATAATGATCATCTGATACTTTGCATTCACTCATACATTGTGAGCCTGTGATCAACTATGGATACATTATGAACCTGTGTATATTAGTGCATATTGAAGTATACCTTATGATGCTTAATTAGTGCATATTGAAGTATACCTTATGATGCTTAATTAGTGCATATTGAAGTATGAACCTGTGTAATATTCATATTCCATAAGTTGCAATCATCTTTTCAGTAATAATGTTGTTACGTCTTAAAGAATGAAAATATTAAAATTGTTGGCTTGATCAGTTTCAGAGCAAAGCAAAGGAAAACAGGAAGGGATGTGCAGAAAGAGAGGAGGGGGGGAGGAAATGGGTGAATTTTTTTTCCGTACTGACCCACTTTTTTGTCTGAATTTGGAGATGAGATGGATCATATATCTGAAGTTACACACTATTGTTTTTGTAGGAGTGACTAGTGATGGAATTTTTTTTATCTAAACTTTATATACAATTATATCATGATGTCTAGATGAGTATCGGTTTCTAAGATAATGAGACTGCTACTTGTTGCTTGGGTTTGAAAATGAGATTGTTCTTTCTCATTGATTTTAAGTGATGATGAGATGGATTATGTAACTGAAGTTGCACACTATGATTTTTGTAGGAGTGACTAGTGATGAAATAATCCTGTTTGAACTTATCTTGTGGTTTCAATTGACAGTTATCTCATGAATATTATAAAAGTATAAGTTTCATATTTTATTGGGGCTCTTTTAGTTTTGCATTTGGTTTTGATTGCAAGAGTGCGCAAGTTTTTTTTATTATTTTTATTATTTTTATTTTTATTTATAAATTTAAAATAAATAAATAAAATATATATCTACCCCGGCGTTTTTACAAGCGCCGGGGTAGCTTTCAGCAAAAAAAAAGTAGTCTATACCAGTGTTTTAAAAACACTGGTGTAGGTGATGGCCGAAAACATTAATTCCAAACGAAGCCACCCATTTACCGGCGTTTTACGGCCGCCGGTGTAGTTTTAATCTACACCGGCGGTCGTTAAAAACGCCGGTGAATGTCCCTAAGCTACAGCGACACACGATTCAGCGATACTTGCACCGGCAATTTATAAAACGCCGGTGGTATCTACAGCGGGGTTTATAAACGCCGGTAAATGTGCAAAAAAATGCCGGTAAAGACTGTAAGTCTTGTAGGGCCCTTGGCGGCTTCACACTGAGACCCCCTATCCCGGCCAGCACACTCCCAGGCCGACACCCTCTCCCGGCTGCATCTCCAACCCGAGCTCACCCCTATCCCGATCCCCACTTCCATCCGACCACCACACCATATTACCCCTCTCCGATCTTCTTTCCCTCCTTGCCGACCAACTTCCAAGCCTCGAGTCGCCGCAAAGTTCACGTTTCTCTTTTGTGGGTTCTCTCTTCTCTTGCTTTGAGAAGCGTGCCGTGTGTTCGTGCGTTTGTTCGTGGGTTCGTTGCTCTTGAATCGTGGATCTCTTGTTCGTGGATTTTGGTTCGTTGCCCGGAAATCTGTCCCGTTATTCTTGATTTTCATCGTTCTCTATCTCCGATTAAGGCACGTAACTTGTACTCCAATTCATTTGTTTGGTACAAGTCAAAAATACCACTTATAGTGTAGTTGGGTCTATAGACGACTCTTGGTTGTGTTATCTTGATGGGTTTTGTCTTTATTGTGAAAACTTGACCATAGTTGCCTCACGACACAATCTTGACATGAGTTAACTTAGGTTTTACCCATTCTTGATTAGATCGTGCATGTGAGACTTTTTGTGAGAATTTGGATAATTGTTGAGAACCATGTGATAGGCTTGGTTTAGATATGTCAATAACCCTAATAAATGATGTTTGGACACTTGGTAGACTCGATTTCATGTTTGGTGGTGCTTTGAACAAGTTTTGTATGATATATGTTGAGTTGTTGTTAAATGGATTTTTTTTTTTTTTTTTTTTTTGCTGATCTGTTTTGTTTGTTGTTTTGAACTGTCCTGAAGTCAATAACTTAATTTCGGTATAAAACATGAGTTTTAGAGAATTTCGTCTATTTTCAAACCCATCTGACCTTGTTTGATTTCGTTTTCGTATGCGTGAGTTATGACTGATTTACTACAGAGGTGTCGATCTTTTCCAGATTTCGTTTCTTGGAGTTCTTGATGACTAAATCATTTTATCATTTTAATAACCATGCTACATATATTATTTTGATCTGAAACTTTGGTCAGTCTTTCCATACATATCTAGGGATTATCCATAATTTTGGTGGATTTTATTGGTGAGTTTTATGTGTTATTTCATGCTCGTTTATGAAAACTATACTTGATATATTTTGCTCGCTGTTCTGTAAATAATTGTATTTTCACCTTGATTCCTTTTACTGAATGGAAAATGTTTGTGAAATATGAAAGTTAGTTTATTATATCTATTTCCATATCCCTTTGGTAGATTTGGATTTCGTTTCACGGTTTGCGAGATACTTCAGTTTTCGTACAGCAGTGTTGGGAATTTCAGATTTGCCAAAGTACCGTTTCTTGATGTGTTCTTATTTTTTATGACTAAACTAATTCTGCTGGAATATTATGAAACTTTATATTTTGATTCTAGACATATAGGGAAATACCCCAGATTTTTTTTGGAATTTATTATGATGATTTCTTGCTGTTTTCCTGTACTTGAATATAATTTATTGATTTCTGGCTGAACATATTTCCTGGTTTAGATTCAGTTTTGAGTTGTGATGATGTGAATTACTATATGACTTATTTATATTCGCTGGATTCGTGTGGAAGTCTATTTTCTAGATTCTTCGACGGATCTAGATTTGGATGTTTGTAGTAGCGGAAATCACTGTTTTAGTACAGTAGTGTCTTGCTGTCTTGAATTAATATTTGCATGATTCTATTCCTTTATGAACTGTATATCATTTGTACATATTTATCTTGCACCCTGAACCTGATACATGTTTATACCCTGTTATCCTTGCTTTGTTTAGCGACACATACATGCATGCCTGATTATAATAATAAATGACTAAGCCGGGGTTGAGGGAAAGATCTAGTAGTGGAAAATATAGAAAGGTGTACTGAGATGAGGACCTGTGTCCTACCTGCCAGTTACGTGTTCATGACTACATGATTCACGATCCTGCTACCTGTACCTGACTGCATGCTTCCCTATCGGAAGATGTACTCGGAAGATAACCACTAGGTTATGCATGTTTCCTGTACCTGACTGCATACTTTCTTATAGGAAGGTGTATTCGGAAGAGAACCACTAGGTTCTACCTGTTCTTGTTATACCTGTTATCCTGAATCCTGAGTACACTGCCCTATGGACTCCGCTATGAAATCTAAAGCGAAACTGTTTGTTGTAGCAACCATGTAGTAAAAGTTGGGATGCATGAAGTGTTACCTATATAGTAATATAACAAGACTTGACATGACATAATCTGATTTCCTGTATACTTATATACCTGTTTACCTGTTCACCTGTTTACCTGTTCACCTGTATACCTGTTACATGTTTACCTGTTTACATGACACTTGATACATGTTACCTGTACTTGTTAGTATACCATGCTACTTGTTTCTATTTTTCTTATTCATGTTCGATATCATATTTCTGTTGACACACTTATACCATGCTATACTTGTTACTTAGAATTTTCTATCCCCTGTACTTGTATCCTACATTATAAGTGGCCCGTAACTTGCAATTGACGGGTAATTGTTTTCTTTTTCTTCTCTTGCAAATTTACTAATTGCGGATCAGGATGGTCGACTGCCAGATGGTATTGGCGAGATGATGTATTAGTGCTGGATTTTCTGCTTTATTATTATTATTCTTTGTTGTTTGAACTTGAATAAAATGTACTTGATGACTTGGATATTTATTTGTATTTGGGCGATGTGACCTAGGATATTTAACTTGTCCAGATTCTGATTTATTTGAGAATTATATATTTTTTGTTTCAAGTAAATTCTTGTTGGTATCTTATTTCAAATATGGATGTCTGGTTGTATCTTTTGCTTCCGACTCTAATTATTCCTGTGATATGTTGTAAAGATTCCTGAATAGCTTATGGATGATGAAAATCATTCGCTGGGCCAATGTTACGTGCTCGTATTTCGTATTTTTTGGAAGCGGGGTGTGACATCTCCTTTTCTCTAATCTCTAATATTATAGTGGGAGAAGACCTTAGTGTCATTTGTCATTTTGTCATTATACCAACATGTGCAATGCATGTACATAACTAATATAAATGAGTTTTCCAGTTCAAATCCTCCCTACATCAGAGTTTTTATTTTTATTTTTTGAAATTATTAAGACGTGCATCGCACGTGTAAATTACTAGTTCCTCTTAATGAAACATCATGTTTTGTCTCAGGAGTTTTTTAAAAAATAAAAAATAAATATTTTTTCCCTCCGGTGATTATTTTGAGAAAAAAAATAATACAAATTTCGTCTCGTCCGAGGAATTTGAAAATGTAATAAAATAATAGGGATGTCTATAATATGGGAATTGCTAAATCTATTCTTAAGGTAGTGTTTGGCCCAGCTTAAAATTAGCTTATCTTCTCCTTTAGAAGGAGAAGCTGAGCCAAACACATATTTTGAAAAGCCCAAAAAAAGTAGAAGTAGCTTATTTTTTATTAAGAAAAGGAGCTCCAAAAGAATCCCTCCAGATCTACTTCTGGCTTCTCCTTTTCTTCTTTTTCTACCCGTTCTCTTTTTTTTACCCAAAACCAAAGATCAAAAAAATTCCCCTTCCCCTTCCCCTTCCCCTTCCCCTTCCTCCATTCCCTCGCCGAACAGTTGACTCTCGCCGCCGTCGAACCACCGCCGCCGTCGTCGAACCTCGCCGCCGCCGTCGAACCACGCATGATGTAGATCTATTCCTTGATCGGGGTCGAACCACCGCCGCCGCCGTCGTCGAACCTCGCCGCCCTTCCCCTGCCCCTTCCCCTTCCCCTTCCCCTTTTAGATCTGTTCCTTGAAATTGATTTATTTGGAACTTTTAGATCTGTTCCTTTTAGACCTGTTCCTTTGATACTTCATGCTGTGTTTCTGTTTGTTCTGAGCTTACAAAATTTGATACTTCATGCTGTGTTTCTGTTTGTTCTGAGCTACCAAATTTGGATACTTCATGATGTGTTTCTGTTTGTTCTCAGAAGACAAAATTTGATACCTCATGCTCTGTTTGTGTTAGTTCTGAGCTTACAAAATCTGATACTTCATACTCTGTCTCTGATTGTTCTGAGCTTACAAAATTTGATACTTCATGCTGTGTTTCTGTTTGTTCTGAGCTAACAAATTTTGATACTTCATGATGTGTTTCTGTTTGTTCTCAGAAGACAAAATTTGATACTTCATGCTCTGTTTGTGTTAGTTCTGAGCTTACAAAATTTGATACTTCATGCTCTGTCTCTGATTGTTCTGAGCTGACAAAATTTGATACTTCATGCTCTCTCTCTGATTGTTCTGAGCTTACAAAATTTTGTACTTCAAAAACTTAAATTAAGTATAAAAGTAGCTTACAATTGATATCTTATGCCAAACAACTTCTAACTTAAAAGTAGCTTTAAAGTTTAAAAAAAGCTGACTATCCAAACAGCTTCAGCTTTTAATTTCAAATCTCTACTTTCTAGCTTCTCCTTCTGAAGTAGTTTTAAAGTTTAAGAAAAGCTAGGCCAAACGCACCCTAAATATAGCAAGGAACTGTTCACAGTACTGAAAAATATGACAAAATAGTTGAAATGAAAAATCTGGCAAAATAGTTGACGATTGCAGCAATGTATCTAAAAAATAGCCAACGGCTGTAGATGCTCTTATAAGAGCATCCACTGTCGTTTTCTAAATTTGCAAAAAATACATTTTTTAACACCACTGTCGTTTGCTAAAAATGCAAATTTAGCCAACGAAGTGAACAGTGAACGTCTAAACCTAGCAATCCGCTTTATCAATTGCTAAATATAAAAGACGGATGATCATTATCCATCTAATTAAATTTTGTTTTTTTAATATGGTCGGACACATGAAGATGTTCTGTCCGCCAAATTCTCATCAAAAAAATTACGAAAATGCCATTAGGTAAATAAAAAATATATTTAAAAAAAATTTTTTTTTTTTTGCAAGGACAGATGATGTTCATCCGTCCAGCAATTTGGTGTCCAAAAAATTTCACATTATTAGCAAATTGCAACTAGGTATTTACAAAAATACCATTTAAGAAATTAAAAAATCCAAAAAATTTCAAACAAAGGTTGATCATCCGTTTAATTAATTTCTTTTAATATTAAAAAAAAAAATTGTGTGGTCCTTCTCATTTTTAAAAAAAAATTGACTCCTAGATTTAGCAAAAACGATAGTCAGGCTCCCTATATTTTTTTTCTATTTCTAATCCCCGTTTTTTCTCTGTTTCTATTCCTAATTAGAGTTAAGTTCAAAAAACGATGTGGATGCTCTAACCATTAAGAATACACGTAAATATTTTATATATGCACATATCCTATCTCTTGTACCACTATGTCGGCATATACCCGTATCATGCCGTCTTTACCAAATACTAATGTCCGTCATGCTTCACGAATGTCTGACAAGAACCCTTAAAATTTGTAGCAACAATTTTTTGTTATAATTATCATGGAAAAATTTATATGAAGTTTGCATCTAAACCATATTCAAACAACTATCTGTATGATCAAAAACCAACAAGCAACTATTTGATCTGAGCTTTTAGTATTGTTGTTGATATTTTATTTTTAGTTAAAGTTGGTTAATGTTCAGGCGTGGTAATTATCTGTAGGCGCTGATGTGTGTTGATGCTCGATAAGGAGATTGTTCCTGTGGTTGGATTGAAACTGAGTTAGTGAGTTCCATTTATCAAAGCATTATCAAGCATCAAGATCTGTACATTATCAATCATATCAAGCACATAAAACAATTACTTAGAGAACTTTCTCTTCATTAAAATTTCCCCCAATAACTCTTTTTGTCACATTTCAGACAGAGAATTAATACGAAGGCTACTAACTAAAACTTTAATTCCCACAACCCTAACAGAACATTCAAGAATCAACCACCGAATCCGTAGAGAGTCCTGCCCTGCCTCTTGAGAGCGTAGACCACGTCCATCGCCGTCACCGTCTTCCGGCGGGCGTGCTCGGTGTAGGTGACGGCGTCACGGATGACGTTCTCGAGGAAGATCTTGAGTACGCCACGTGTCTCCTCGTAGATCAAACCACTGATCCGCTTGACGCCGCCACGGCGAGCCAGGCGGCGGATGGCTGGCTTCGTGATCCCCTGGATGTTGTCGCGGAGCACTTTGCGGTGGCGCTTGGCGCCGCCCTTTCCCAACCCCTTCCCTCCCTTTCCACGACCTGACATTTCCTCAACTTTTTTTGTTTTTTTGGATTGTGGAGTTCGGTGAGGCTAACTAATGGAATGGGGGTTGGGAATTTATAGGGAGGGGGGGGGTGGATTTTGAATGGACGGTGGAGATTGATTGTAAGGGTTTGACGCGGATCGGTGACGTGGAATGGGGTTGTGGTTTTCTGTGGGGATGTTTTGATCCGTTGGATGGGTGATCCGAGACCATGTATCGGACGGTGGGTATTAATCAACGGTGAAGCCCATAGTTTATTTTATGGGTATTTAGGAGTTTTTGTCATCACCTACCAAACTAAAGGGTAAACTGCACTGAACTCCTATGAGTTTTCAACTTTTCATGTTCTTCACTTTTAAAATAAACTAGTATTATACACGTGCTGTGCACGTGGGGAAAAGGAGAATGAAAAGGACAAAAAAAAAATCTACCAACACGTGCGTTGCACGGATTGGGATATGGACAAATTACACTAAGGCCTTCTCCCATTATCTCTAGTAATTTACACGTGCGTTGCACGGCTTAATAAATACATATATTTATTTTTAGAAGTAAAAATTCAGGCACGCGTGTTGCACGTGTTGGTAGAAGGACAAATTACACTAAGGCCTTTTCCCATTATAGTAGTAGGCCTTTTCCCATTATAGTAGTAGAGATGTTTGAGATGTTTTCTACTATAGTTGTATTGTTTTATATTAAAAAATAAATGCAAGAACAAAAAAATTGGAAAACGTGCAAGTTATTAACACACATGTTTAGGGCTGCAATCAAGCTGAGCCGAACCAAATACCTTTAGATTCGAACTCGGCTCATTTACGAAATGAGCTTAATTTTGAGCTCGAGCTCGGTTCGAGCCTAGCTTTGACCGAGCTTTGACTATATTCGAGCTTAACCTAAAAAAAATAATAATAAAGCTCGAGCTCGGCTCGTTTACAAAACGAGCTTGGTTTTGAGCTCGAGCCGAGCTCGAGCTCAGTTCGAACCGAGCTTTGACCGAGCTCGAGTCGAATAACTCGATTCGTTTGCAGTCCTATACATGTTGTCATTTCATGAAGATAAACGAATAAAAATGTGTAGAATTTGGTGATCCTTTAAGAAAACATGGTTATTTATGTAAATTATATATTCTTTCGTATAGTGCATTTAGTGTGTGTATGCTGTTGGGTTGAGGGGAGGACAGAAAATATGTAAGTATATTAATTCACAAATGACAAAGTAAGAATATGTAGAATTGCTTTAAAAAATATTAAAGGAAATATACAGAAGACTGACTGCATCTCATTTGAAGAAAACATTACATGTCAAATTCTTTTTTCAAAATGGTCATTTCATTTCATACGAGTCCCAAATTATATTGGTTGGAGAAAATTTACCTTTCAAATGCGTGAAAATTTAGAGGCAAAGTACTTTTTTTTGTAAATTAACCAGTCTAGTAATATACACGTGTGTGATGCATATATTAATTTTTATAAAAAATTAAAGTAAAAATTCTGCTTTACATATGCGATGCATGTCTTAATAAATAAAATTATATATTTTTAAAAGTAAATGTAAATACTATAATAGGAGAGTTGGAGTTGCATGTAAGCAGGGCCAGTCCTGAAATATTTGAGGCCCTGGGCGGAAATTTTTTTTGAGCCCTTTATAAACACACATGTATTTTTATATATATTAATAAATTATAATATAACGGCGGGGGACATAAAAACAATATCCAGAAAAATAAAGATTACCTTTATTTTGCTTTATGACACCAAATGCTCCATATTTTTCATTAAGTATAATGACAGAGACTCTTGCACCGGCAAAAAAAAAAAACTCTCATCTAAAATATAATGCCAGGGCCTAGGAATCAAGCTTATCATATAAATAAGCTTCAAATTTCAGTTGGTTACTAAGCTTGCCTAACAATAAAATCAATCAACAATACTATTATTTGAGTGATTTCTACCTCAGTACCTCCTAAATCAACAATATATTAATTTAAAAAACAACATGAGAGGACTGGACTAGCAGAGTAGTCAGTGGCGGAGGGAGGAAGAGAGGAGGGGGGACATTTGGGACCCCAAAAATTTTGTAAAACCCCATATTATAGACCAAAATTTTTATTTGGCCCCCCAGTTAAAAAAAATTTGGGACTCCCAAGTCTAATCCACCTCTTATTAAAGGCTCAATTATGTCGATGCCGGGGGAAAAAAAATTTGGGACCCCCATTTTGATTCGTCTGGCTCCGCCACTGAGAGTAGTGCTAAGAAGACCAACAACTTTTGTAGTCCTGCTAAGAAGACCAACAACTCCAACTACGCCTCTAATTCCCGAGACACCATGACTACAATTCCTGCTGAGAAAAAAACTCTGTAAAAGAAACAAACGAAAATTCTCAACTGACAATTTGAAGAAGATCTGAAGATACCGGAAGGGGAGAGAGAGAATTTGAAGAAGATGAAGAGGCTGGAAAAAAAAATAAAAAAAAATAAAAAAATTGAAGAACTTGAAGTGATACTAAAAGAGAGAGATTACTAAATTGGGCCATACCCTAAAAATTAATTACAAACCCATTAATTCATTATATTAATCATAAGACCATTAATCTATTATATTTAAAAAAAAATGGGCCCCTCCCCTAAAGTGGGCCATGGGCGGTCGCCCAGCTGGTCCTGGGCCAGGGCCGGCTCTGCATGTAAGTAGATAGATTTACAACTTCAACTCCTCTATTATAATAGTTATTACATATTATATTATAGATAGATAATTTAAATGCGCGATGCACATTTAGTATATTTATAAAAAAATTGAAGTAAAAAATATGATGTAGTGAGGACTGGAACCTGAGACATTCTTCACATAAGTTATGCACTTGCAATGCACGCATTGGTAGATTTACAAATGACACTAAAGAATAAAGCCTTCTCCCATTATAAGATTAGAGACTAAAGAAAAAAAAAATAAGTGAAAGTGTGAAAACTCGATAAAGGGGGCAATGTGAAATTTAGCCTCGTCACTGTCATCACCCTCCCGCTTTCTTCTCTTCCTTTTATTTCTTTCTTTCGTACTTGCTTGCTCTCTAACTCGCTAATGGCGATAAGAAGCGGTCGAGCTCTACAAAGTTACCTCTTCATCATCTTCTTCTTCGTTTTCCCTTTTGGTTCTTTTTCCCGCCTTCTAACTTCCCCAGGTACCCAGATTCCTCCCCTCGCATTTCTTGAATTGTAATTTGTGTGATTCTTTTATTTATTCAGTGCATAGTCAATTAGTTCATCTTTCAGTTTATCTCAGAACCAAATTTGGGCATTAGTTGTCTTTTCTTGATTGGGGTTTGCATTCGATTGTTTCGGGTATTTTTTGTTAATCTGATTTGTGTGTGAATTAGAGCAAGTAATTGCTGTCCACATGTTGATTAGGAGTAGATTGTTATAATAAAATGCAGATGGATGTGGCAAAGAAATTCAGTGAGATAATGTAGATTAGTTGGGATTGTTGCATATTAGTGGTTATTTTTGGAGGAAATCATTCCCCGCTAGAACGCAAGCTGTTTGTTTTAATGACAAATTCAAGGAAAAGCCTAAACCCCTACCTCAGTCGAGCTTCACTATGAGGGCTAGGAATTTATTATTTCCGAAAAATTATATAATTCTTAAGTAAAGCAAAAAGGGCAAACAACTACTAGGAAAGCAGAACACAAGACCAAAGCCTAACAGGTTATGCTGGGACATGAATGAAATGTTGAAATATGGTGAAGATTGTATATTATGCTGCCATTGCTCACTTTGTTAACAATTGATACCTAAACGTTTATTCTCTTCTATCACACACACACACACACACACAGCAATTTCTCTTGGGTGCATCACTTTGCTAACAATGATGCCTAAACGTTTATTCTCTTCTACCATACCTTGGATACTAGGGTTGCTCAGCGCTACCTTCCAGCCCAATATTCAACCCTAAATGACTTGTATGTACGTGCCATACCTTTCTTTTTTTATCGTCCTGGCACTA